>JAGGCA010000516.1:20395-36242 GCA_022876805.1 Osperalycus tenerphagus | reverse complement strand
ACAACAATTGTACGGGGAGATGGACATCAGCTCAGCATCGGGCAACTCGCCTCGCGTTCCTCTTCCTCGTCATCGCGCCTTGCGACTCGAC
This sequence comes from Osperalycus tenerphagus, assembly GCA_022876805.1. Classification (NCBI taxonomy): domain Eukaryota; kingdom Metazoa; phylum Arthropoda; class Arachnida; order Sarcoptiformes; family Nematalycidae; genus Osperalycus; species Osperalycus tenerphagus. Next base: position 36,151 of record JAGGCA010000516.1, on the reverse strand, counting down.
TCGTTACAAATCGGCTAGAAGTTAGCACGAGTTACATTTCAATTTCATACAAACATCGCGTCTGCCTTCAGCCATTGCCACGAACGCTCGGCTTGACAACCTACTGGAGTATGAAAATGGTGCCATATTTCATCGAGGGATCCATAGATCCATCAATCATCGGTTCCCGGTAGCCAACTAATAAACGTTGGCTAACGTTCGCCTTCTTGTTCTGCTCGCGCTTTTCGCTTCGTTCTCACTTTGGTCACTCTCTCGGCTCTTCTGGTTCGCCCTGTTCGCCCTGTTCGCCCTGTTTATTCAGGCAACTCGCAAACACAAGCATACCATCGGTGGAGCATCTCTGGTGTGTCGTGTGCCGAATTAATTTTCTTGTAAGACGACACCGCACCACAAACGAGCACAACAACCCAGACGTACAGATCTGTACTTATGCGCGGCATCGGCACGCGTCAAACAAACAAACTCGGGCTCAGAGCGCACTGATTAATGGTTCGAAACTCGTGTGAATGACGGGCGTTGAGAATTTAAATTACGTTTCATGCGAGTGTCGATGAGAAGGAGGCATCGGGACTAGAAGGGTCTCAGCGGGTTGTCGAACGCAAGCGAAAGAAGGAAAAAACTCGGGAAACGAAATAATATTCGCGACGATATGAATGGTTTTGCTCGCTCTCTTTTTCCTACTCACAACAGTCCACATTTAAATACGAAAAAATGCGTCAAATTCGACGTTACATTCCACCGGAATACAAAACGAAATAACTGAGAATCGGCATTAGGAATGTCGGAATTCCCTTCTGCTCAGCACAGTTTTTCCAAGCGCGTCTTCATGCAATCACGGATTGATATGTTGATGCAAACCGAAAGCAACGAGCGACGGGAAACGAAATACGAGTGGAGGCACAAATCGAAGAGAAAATAAGGCGGTCAACGAAGCGTTCACAAAACCAAATTCATGAACGTCGCAAATTCACTTTTTCGCTTTATTTAGATGTCGACTTGGACGACCTACGTTATTCACGACCTACGTTATTCGTTCAGGGTTTGCGGGTCGGGTTCACTCCCGTCTTTGGGTTCATACTCGACGACGCGTTTACTATCTGTGACGACCGATCGGGTCGGTCAATGTATGTAAAGCTGACGAAGGAGTATTTCGAGTAATTATACGATCGGTTAACGGGGGCCTTAAGCTCGGTGGAATCGTGTTCGGCATAGGAATTCGCTCGATCCGTACGCAAACAGTGCCCGTCGTCGAATCTTTTCACTCACTCAACTCGTTAGGACGCGCCTCAAATTCAAATCCCGGCATCCTCGCATCTCATCAATTGCGTTTCACTTAAGCAGAGAATTAGCAATAATCTCGTCGAGCTTCGACGTCAATGAACGTCATCAGGACTCCAATTCTCTCGCGTACTCTCTCTTCTCGATTTCTCCATTCACTACTTTGCTCTATTTCTATCCTGCTCACTTTCACGCAGTTAGCTAACAAACAAGTCACTCTACTTGTTTATGTGTACGAACGTGGAAATCGCTCCAATTACGTGGGCATGCCTTTGGATGCGAATGCGAGTGTGTATAGTTAGATGTAGATGTGGACATCGACATTAATGGCGACCTGAAGTACGTTTGACATTCACAAATCAGCCTCCGTGCTTCTCAGCTTGTAGCTCGTGCCCGGTGTCGAATTTCCAACGTTAATGCGGATGCCGAAGTGTTTGTTCGGGAGCGATCGATGGAACGAAACTATCAAAACACGTTACCTATAAATTATGCCTGTTTGTCATCGCGAGTACGTAGTACTTATTGTCAGACACTATTTGTGAATTGTTACCTAAGTACATATTGCCAATATGTTGATAAAAGTTTACTGAGTTGGCAGTATTTTGGAAAATTTCCTAAGCGGTTTTAGTCGCACTTGTTATTAGTAGATGAAAATGTGCTTACCTCGTGGTTTGTTGACGCCGACAACTGTTATCAAGTTTCTCACGCGAGATCAGTCTTATGATTATAGATGAAACAAAAAAAGATTAGTGATGAATCGAAGAGCAGCGAGTTAAACATGTTTGCAGAAGACCGTCGAATCGAGAAGACCATCGAATCGAGAAGACCGTCGAATCGTTGACAGAGCGCGACTTGCAGAAAACAGCCACTCGAGGAAAACAGAGCGCAATTATGGTACGCAGCGGCGAACTTCTTCACCATCTCTGATCTCGCGAACTGTGATCACGATCGCGTCGATCACCATTCAACAGCATCTCGCCTCCTCTCCGTACCTCTTCTGACTTCAAGTCTCGCCGCTCTCTCGCACTCACTCTCACCACTCGTTACATTCCCTGGAATCGATTCAGGGAAAGTTTCAGACGCAGACAAAGCTGCGGGATTGCTTTATTAAAATATCATAGAAATCCATCATATCGCGCATGAATTAATCGCGCTGATTTGCATACAATTTGACAACGAGCACTTCAGAAGAGGCTGGCAATAGCGCGTATCCAGATGGACACGGCTTCGGCACCTGGATCGCGTCTCGTCAGTCTGCTGGAACTCACATAACTCGCTCTGCCAGCTTTCGCTTCCATAGTGATTGTCTTCGCGGCAGCCTCGTCGACCGAACGAGCCACTTGACGCGCGACGATGCCGACAACGTCGCTGTTCGATGGTGCGACGAGATGTTCACTCAATGTGTGACGAATTGCATCCAAGGAGTCCACCAGGGTCCTGTCACCCGGTCGAGCTGAACTGTACTTGGTTATTGTTGCGATGGCGTTGTCGATAATCTCGTACCAGAAATTAATCGTCAACACGCCTTGATCGTTCCGATTCACGGTCTTTGCCACGGCCGACGCGGCCATGAACATGAGTGAGTAAATTACTAAATGGAAACAGACAGAGCAAATCAAGTGAATAAAGTAATTAAGTGTGTCGAAAAAATAGAGAAAGTAAATACCTCCGCTCGTGCCTCCCATGACGCTCTCGACCAGATGCGCTAATTGCAAAAACGAGCAACGTAATTTGCCATTATGCAAATGTTGGAGGATAATTGATGCGCCTGCCTTGAGCGTCGATCCGCAATCTCCATCTCCAGTTTCCGTGTCGAGCTCATTTAAATGTTTTTCTGAATCGAGTACGGCTTTGCATGCTCGTTCAACTGCAGCCAAGAAAGTTTCTCGCCCAACTTGAAATGCGTCAATTGTTTCGTAATCGAGTCTTTCGATTTCCACAGGTTTAACAGGGCAGAAAATTTGTCGATTGGGTGAAAACGACGGAGTGCTGGTATTCCAATTGGGCGCCGATGCAGGAGCGTCGAGCAGTTCCAGGGTACGGTCATCGACGGACAGCAAACTGATCGAGAAACCAGACATGCCGAAAGATGTGACGAAAGTTCCGACATAAACGCGCTCGATCAAGTATTGTTCCTTCTCCAGAGCGATCATTGCTTCTTTGGTGACAATGTTCAGTTCGAATTGCGAGAGGCCACCTAAATTGTTGATTAATAGTACGACACGAATGTAAGGATTGGGTAGAGATCGAGGGTATTGGACGGTTTGCAGTAATTGTTCAATCATCATCTTGACAACCTCTTTGGCCGGTCGAATCTTGATGGTCTTAACGCCAGCCTCGCCATGTATTCCCAGACCAACTTCAATCTGGTCGTGAGCCAAACCAAACGAGGGAGTTCGTCCAGGCACGTAGCAAGGGGATAAGCTAACGGATATCGTGTGTAAATCTTTGGCGGTGTTCTCGATGGTGCGCTTGATGTGATGCAAGTCACGACCCTCGTTCGCCAACGCTCCTGCTATCTTGTGAATGAGAATGCCACCAGCAAGTCCTGTACAATAGTTCCATTATTGATTTTCATTGTCTCTCTGTCACATCTACGCGTTACCTCGCTTGCCAACTGTCTTCCCATGACCATAGAAAGCGCAATCATCGCCTATCACCACCAGTTCGACGTTGTAGCCCTCTAAACGAGCACGTTCGAGTGCCAAACCGAAATTAAGAATATCGCCTGTGTAATTGAGACTGATCATTAAGACGCCGACACTCGATGGCTCGTTGGCGAGCAAATGAATTGCTTTGAAGATGTTCGCCGCGGCTGGAGACGTGAATATGTCGCCAGCCACTGTGGCGGTCAGGAGACCATCACCAACGAAGCCATGCATAGCTAGGGACAGAATAGATATGAAGTGACTAGAATCCGGGTAACATGTAAAACCGATAAAGCTCAGGCAGCATTTACCTTGTTCATGGCCGCTCCCTGATCCACTGATAATGGCAACCTTGTTAGCTGCAATTACGGCTTGTTCATAATCTTTTCTTACGACGATGTTGCACCCATCAACCAAGGAAAGAGTATCGTGACACGCGACGAAGCCATACAAACTGTCCGACACACTCTCTTCAACTGAGTTTATTAAATGCTTGGTGGACAAGTTGTGTGAGTGGGTGTCCATGTTGTCGAACGTCAAAGTATGTCCTTGATTGTGTTTGACATGCGATCGTTTATCATCTATTCTTCGTGTACGTGCAGTACGTGTGCTGCATTATCGCCGTTATCGCAACTAAGTTTTCTGCGTAATAGATTAATAGAGTGTCCTTCGCGAACTGAAAGATGGAATTAGTTTCGTTTTAGAAACGCCGATATATTGGTCGATGTCGCTCTATTAGAGCCATTAAATGGCGAATAACTGCATACATTGTACCGAGGTACAATGTTGCATTATTGATCAGGAAGCGTACAAGAATAGGACAGAGCCGAAAGTGAAGTGCCAGCATCAAAAACTTTCCATCGCCCCCCGATTTGAGTGTTGCAAAAGTTTTTTTTTATCAGGGTGACCCTCGGAAGGCGGGAGTGGATAAGCGAGCGAGATGCGGAAGGATGCGATGTGGATGAATTGAAGAGTGGCGCAGATGCGGATGCGCGATGAGCGAGCCAGAAACTGAACCCGAGCCCCTTCCTCAAAGTCATTTAGGTTACTCGCTAGCGAGCGAGATCCAGATCGGAACAGGCGAGAATAAGAATGCCAAGGCCGTTCGATCGGCAGGTTTCCTCTTCTCTTCATAAACATCTAGACCGACCCATAGCGTTGCACAACTCTTACGTCTCTAAGCATCCTCCAATCGTTCGGTAGACGGAGCAGCGCCGTGCAACTGGGATGCAATCTGAGAAATGCATCGGTGAAATGGAAGAGATCGAGCTGTATAGACGAAACTGCAAATTCAATTAACGTTACGTCCGGTTTCTACCTTCTGTCCTAATCGATCGAACTGCTCTTATTGTGAGTCGATGAATTGCGTGAGTGACGAGGACGCGAAGATAATTGAATGTTATAAATAAGTGGGAAAGTCGAGATGGTTTATGTAATAGATGAGCATCTCGTCTACTGATCCAATATGTGCGTGGTCGTGTCGAGGAGCAAGAGACTCAACGACTGCAGTGGTACAGACAAGTCAATTACACACTACTAGTAAACACTACAGCAAAAACAATGAATATTCGTAAGCATCACTATAACAACCGAAATGTTGTGCGAGTAGTTAATCGGAGAGAGAACCTCGCACCGCCCAGTAAATCACGACAACAAGGCTAGTCAAACTCAACTCTCCATATGCTCGGGCGGTTAGTTAACTGTTAAGTAACAATTTTGTTGGCCATAAGCGACGATCTCAGTTGAAGATTATGGTGCTCGACTTAATCCCCAAAGCATCCGTATTCGAAATGAAGGAACAGGTCAAGGGCGTATCGAACGCGAACGCGACCATTTCGCAATTCGCTCACTTTCATGTGTGTGCGATTGGATGCACTCAGCTTTCATCTCTGCAGCGCGAATGCTGCGCAATGCAGTGTAGTGGCTTTTCAGGCGCGTGTCGTGCTGGGAAGCGCCTCTCTCCTCGTGTGCTCTGCTCAATTTTCTCTGCACCTTGTTTGGAAAATGAGTCCTCTTGCCAATTGAATGTTTTTCTCTTCTTCCTAGCCAGCTATATTACGGCTCGTCTACTGTATTTTCAGCACCGCTGTACAACTGCATACCACACGCTCGACTGCGCTGCGTTTGTGCCTGGTTTTTTTCGCCATCCGGAATGCGCATCCAAGCCACTACTTCGATCAATGCTTCGAACTCGACGTTCTACTAAAAATACCAAGATTCTGGTACTACTAACTCGTTGCTTGCACGACATTTTTCCTTTCTATTTGCGCTTCAAGATGATCAGAAATATCTTTTCGTAAAAATTTGCCAATTTGCCGAGTGTTTACACACACGAGCTTTCTTGCGTTTATGTATCTAAATAAGATATTTTTTCCATTCTAGTTTTCACCGAATCTCCGGTCCAGCGCGATACGAACACATAGACAGACTTAATTAACATGTCGCTATTCACATTCATTGTCAGTGACTTGGATCGCATAACTGATGTAATTACGAATGCACACGAATGATTGATCAGTTTTCAATGATCACGCATATCATAATTTATTACTATTCTTTCTCTGTATAAATAGGTAATTGCATTCGTTGTCGTTCCGCTCGTTATTAGAGCTTGCGAAGTTCCAAGCGGCAAATATCGGAGGTCATCTCGGCAGTCGCGAGAGTTGCATTTGGAGCATGCTTCAAGTTCGGATAGTTCCACCAACAAGAGAACGAATGAAACGACACAACAGTGCTGACATTTCACAATACAATCAATACGGCTGCAGCTTGGCACTGTTATTCGATGCTTGGATATTAACCGGGCGAACCATATACAGGAAACCGACGATGTCCGGCGAATAACTCTCCTGGTATGACTCTCATGACACAGGTACACTTGGCATTCACTCGTTTTGAATGTTTCGCATTCGAGAACGATCCGGTTCATTAAACAATTGTGGGTCAAAAGAAATTGATTTTATTTCCGCGTCTATTTCCATGACGACGCCCGACTATTTTTGGGTACTGGTTCAACACCAGAATCCTGAATCCATTGCAGCATTCCAGGCGAATGAGGAGAGCAAGAGCAGAGCGAAGTTAGGAAAAAAATTTAGGTCACCGCGTTCTCGAAATGTGTGCCATCAATGAAAATGCGCGACTCGGATTAGAGATTGAATCCATTCCAATGAAATGCGAACCGGAGCTTATTCTTGAAAATGTGTATACCCAAATAGAAAGTGTCACCGGCGAGAAAAACAGCCGACAGCTGTGCAAGCCGGATGCTAATTATGTAAATAAGTGAAGGACAGCGACGCGAACGCTATGCAAAATGCTGACAGGCTGGCGTGACAACAAGTAAATGCAGCAACAATTTAATAAAAACTTAAAAATTAGTAGAATTACAATCGTAATAGTATGAAAAGACGTTAATGCTACGTGAAACAACGAACAAAATACAGACAGTCACACAAACTAGGTACGTAATCGACAATGAGAACATGTTTCAAATGTGTGCTGTACCGGTATCTGAACCTGAACCTGAACCTGGATCTGGATCTTGATCATGATCTGATCAGACCTGGTCTGACGACCTACCTAATTCTGTGTGATTACAACATCGTATCGTATCGTTAACATGAGAACAACAATCCACGAACGATCGAGTGAATAACGAGAACGAGTTAGGATGAAATATAAAACTACAACCATGAACATCGACAATCCGATTAGAAAAGATAAGCGTCGAATGAATCAATCGCAGGTAGTAATTAATTAACTCTGTTATGTAATAGACTAAATATGTACACACCACATGACACATGACCTCTGTCAGTCGCATTATAGCCACGACGAACGTCTTAGAGCAATGAAAATGTGTGTTGGCTTACGAAAATATAGATCCATGATCGTAACTTAACAAATACGCCACTAGAGTCAGTCGCACATCATCAATAGGAGACTGCTTTGTGTGTGTGTGCAGACCACAAGAACGGCAACGTTAAGGTAATGTCAGACACACCCCAAAACTTAAGTAATTTGTGAGGAAAGACAAGACGCATTTGGGGAACATGTCACAAGGTAGCCATGCATCGAGTGACAGAGATGTTCGGTAACCGAGTTGTACCGGTACATTCATGGATCAATCAATCAATCAATCTATCTATCTATCTATCAAGTCGGGCGATGAGTCTGAATCTGTATCCATATAAAAATCAGGCAGTGAAAAGTGCGTCACGAACTCAAGCCAACATGTCAGCTGAATACAGAGCGCAAGATTACACTGGTATTTAATTATAATGATAATGGTAGGGAGCCGGAATCAATTCGGTCATACGTCGCACACTAACAATTCGGTTCGGATTGCAGTTTTGCATAACACTCATACAGTTTAGGCTCCTAGTTAGCTGCTCTGAATTCTCACCTTCGATTCGCTCATCGTCAGTCGTAATCTCGCTCGTTTGTACTCTACGGTCAGAATACCTATGTCAGATTACAGATTGAACAGTTAACAACAGTTCGAATGACATGACTTAACAAATTTGTAGCACGTTTAGCGATATACGCTATATAAGCTTTACCAATTAAACTAGGTAACGTTAGCGATTAGCATGAACATCATTCGGTTAAAGATGACAGACATGAACATTGAAGAGATACACCGAATAGAGGAGACGAGCCATAGAGAGATCTTCGTCAGATTTGTAACTTTAACGACGTGTGTGCATGATAATAGGTAGATAGTACTGTAATATATTAATTGAAAACTTTAAATTTCAATTAGCTTTCCTTCAGGTAGTTATCACAAATATAGATCAAAATCAAGACTCTTCACTTTTTCTCCAATTATAGTTAATTTATAATTTAAAGCGACTACAAAAATGAAAAACTCGTTTAAAAAACTCAATGTACAGAACAGCTCTAAAAAGAATTCATGTGTGTAGTTATGGCGGTATTTATACTAATGTTAATATCGAAATTAGGTGTCAACTGTTCGCAAAGCAAAATTAGTTTGCCACTAAGAGATGCTGATACTGATTGGTGGGGTACGAAACACCATTTATGTTCAACGTAATGTTATTCATGTTATCGAAAGATTTGGCAGCATTTGCATTGCTGGCAGCCACAGCCGACATCGAGACCGACACTGAATTGCCGCTACCTGGGGCCGAGCCAGAAACAGAGTCGCCAGACAAAGACAGACCCGCGTTGCCGAAGCCGAACTGACTGCCGAATTGTGCGCGTGCCGCAGATGCACCGTTTCCGCTTCCGTTCAGAGAAATCGGCCCTGCACCCGCACCCGCACCTCCACCTGCACCTGGACCAGCTACGTACGGGCTTGCCTTGTCCAGGAACGAGGCGAACCTGCTTATGCCGTTCATACCGTTCATACTGTTCATACCATTCTGACCTGCGAGCGAACTGCCGATCGCTGCTGACTTGCCGCCACCACCACCACCAACAACCAGGTCGTTCCAGTAGCCATTCTCGAACACGCCTCGGCTCGATGGTGAGCTGAGTCCAGCGCTGGAGAAAGGAGTTTGAGGACTAGGAGCTGGCATCATCATGTACGAGCTCTGTTCTAAGTGGCTGGGGTTGGGCGATAGAGATCGTGAGGGAGAATTGCCAGCAGTGTAGAGTGAACTGGTCAGATTGACGTTGGCCGCGCTCATGTTCATTTGCTGTGCCGCTCGCTGCTTGATGTAATTGCTGAACTCGGTCGGCGACATTCGCTGCGATGACCGCTTGCCGTTCGTCTTTAGCTTAGTCGAGCCGAACTTTGTCTGCGCGAACGTGGCCGTCGTGAACGTGAGAGGAGTCGATGACTTGGGGACGAAACCATTGATGGGGCTCGTGCTGGTCTTGTATGGTGGCGATGGAGTGCCGACGAACGGACTCGCACCAGTGGTTAGGTTGAGCGACAGGGCCAGTTGCGACGTGATGCACTCGATGGGTTTGAAACATTGTGCTTCCGGGTTGAACGTGCGGGTCACCGCTTCCGGTCGTTCCGGGTTGTCTTCGATGTGCTCCTTCTCCGAGTACAGTATTTTCACTGGTCCTTTCTCGCTCATGCGGTAGCTCACTTCACCAGGATCGATCCAGATGCTCAACTCTTGCGGCAGATTCTCCTGAATGTCGATAAAATCCATGCCACTCTCTCTAGCTGCAATCTCGAAGACGGGATCGAGTGGGGGCGTCGTCTTCAGGCACCGGAAAGCGCTTCCTTTGTAGGGCTTTTCCGGATACCAATGGCCGTCGAACTTAATCTTGAGAGCATATTCTAACTCCTCGGCGAACTGGTTAACTCTGCGTCTTGGCAGTTTGTTATAGAGAAACGATACCAGAAAGTTGAGGGCGATCTGTAGTTCGACATGCATGTCTGCACTTAGTTGTTGGTGTTATACCCAGTTCGTAGCACCAAGAATGAATTGTGCCTAGCATGGATACCGAGAGAGAAAAGAGGCCTTATGAGGGTGCCCAATATGATGATGCCAGCATGAATTGGACAATCAGACATGAGATAAGCGATGAGAACACTTTGCGCATTGGCACTCACACACAATCGACTTTGTGGTGCATGAACTGGAAGTCGACGAATCGATGGCCTACTTGTTGGGGTCTAACAAGGAGCTCTATAAAACCGGGCACACATGACGAAAAAGAGAAATTATTGCATATTTCACTGCTTTTGTCAGCGTTATGCTTGTGTAATGCTTGTTGCGAAATTGGCCGCTTTTGTCTTGCGCTCCTTCAAATATCGTCCGAGCAAACAATTCCCACTAACTCATCTCTCCAATTCTATTCCTGTGCCCTGTCACTCTAATCACACCGGATCGATATCAGCAGCTTCGTCTAACCCAATTCCATGCATGTCAGTGCTGCTTCATCATCGTTGTTGTCTTGTTTCGAGTGTCGTGCCGAGAAAAGCGAAAACCTATCAATATTCTACCACTACGACGGCATCAAACGACAGAAAACAGGCGAACAATGAGAAAAAAACAGGATAGTCGAGGTACTTCCATAATTCAAAGTCACTCCTTAATGACAAAGCGCTATGCTAAATTCGAATTCTGCAATTCATGTTTATGACGTCGAGCATATGAGCACAGACAATAAATTTAGGATAGCAGAGCGCATCGGTCGATGATGGTGTAATTAGATAAGAGTAGAGCATTTTGGTATTATCAGATATTTACAATGGTTTAAAGTTGACGGCCAACCATCTGCATAGCTTGCGATGTGGTTCTCACGTTATCATCATCTCGTTTTATGGCTACCTAATTTCATCGTGCCTACCTTTCCTTTTTCCTAGAGCATAACATAAACAGAAACTTTCTGACCTAGTGGGGTAATTTGGTTGAGTGGCAAGTATCCAAACGTCATATCGACGAGAAAGTGCCGCGTGTGTTACCTATTCTGGCTAATGTTTATTCTATACCATCATCATATTCTTGGTGAAAAAATTCCCGTTTGCAATCAACTACGCGTATCACGGAGGGACAGGTCAATTTCTGATCTGCCGTTTCGAGTACATCAACGAGAGAAGTGCTTCCATGCTAGGAGTGTTAATCATTTTTCACTGAGTGTACGAATATCTAATATCTCAACAGGCGCATAGACGAAGCCGCACTCGTGCGCTGGCATAATTAATGGAATGCCAACATGGACTAGAGTAGAAACAGATTATTTGTGTCGCGGTCTGCGATGTAGTAATGAGATACATGTCAGTATAGAGGGAGAGAGAGAGAGGAGAAAATGTTGGACGTCAATTAATGCCAGTATTGTTGTGCTGCGTTTTTTTACTCACGTCGCCTACGTCACGTTTGCGTCAAACATCCAAACATCCCTACTTGTCGATGCACCGCTCTCATTGACAAGGTTCTGTTTCGGATGTAAATCGAATGATAATTCACTCTTGTTCAATTTCACTTTTACAAAGCCCTAAGTTGGAATAATTCTCCTCTATGCCTGCTCCTCGTTCTCGCATATCTACCTTTCTTCCGAGAACTAACTGATTGACTGCTGACTTGCAGAAAACTGAAGCTCGAGTTCTGATTGATTTTCAATGACTTTGCTCATGCAGTTTCGTCGCCTTTCGTATCATAGCGAATGGAAAATGATTACGCAGCTGTAAATGTCGTCGTAACAAGTACATGCATACATTATATCGACAGCGGCTGACATAGTTCGTCTAGTCTCACTTTCATTGATAGTTTCAGCAAAAACAGCACCAACACGATATGGCATTTTTGACGGAACTCGAGTGGACTTCCATTCGTGACTTCCATTGAGGACTTCCATTCGGGACTTGCACTGAACGATATCTGGCGCGCTAACCGAACTGAACCTGTTATTGCTGATTATGGCAGATATAACGAGATCAACAAGCAGAAAGATAGAGATAAAATATGACCATCGCCAATCTGCATGTGCAAGCACATGATTGCTGACTTCTTTTTTTATGGTATTAGTAGAATCTAATCGAGTGGCCTTGAAAAATTTGCCATAAAACACATGAAGATGGAAAGCTAAGGAAAGGAAGGAAGTCCGCAGAGTGTACCTTTCGTGAGTTTACTTAAACCTGGACGTTGATTGAGCAAGAACGTATTTAGAATCGCAAGCCCAGGATATAAGAATATGTCAAGACTCACCTTGCTGAGACCACCACCAGAACCAGGGCCAGAGCCAGGACCAAGACTGGAGATAACTTTCGGACAATCGTGTTGCGATGAGTAGTACCAGATTCGAAGAGCGGTCAACCCATCAATGCAGACGTAGAAAAATAGAAAAATAGAAAACAATGGATGCTAGAGAAGTATTGACAGTTGCAGACGAGTCGTGTCTCGGATTGAGAGTCGTGTTCGGTTTTAAACAGACGGAGAATTAAGAGAAACAAAGTGACAGAGAATAGTTGAATGAGGAAGCGCGTGGCGAGCACTTCGAGCACTGGCTAAAAGTGATCGAGAGTCGATTCGAGACGCTCGCATCTCGTATATCGAAACAACTCGACAACTCGGATTCTGGCAACTGCCGGCTGCGCGGTGCCGGCGAATCGGGCAGCCAACTCACTGACAACAAGGCGTCACGAACTAGTGCCGCTCGAACTGGGTCACTCTTCATATCTTTCACTCGATCCACTCAATCAGTTTCACATTCAACGGTATCCAACTCTAGCTCTAACGAGTTCAGTTTAACTCACCATCAACCACCGATCGATTCGCACTTTCATGTTTCAGTTGCTGACCGATGTCAGGCGGATGGTTTTAATCTGCGTCAAAGTGACGTCGTCATGTCGGATCGCATCGATCGTGCCATAAATAAATTGCTTCAGCCGCTGCTAGCCGAAGATCAGCGCGCATTCTATTTCAATGTTAAGATGCGACGCTCGATTTGATATCTACGTCATTATTATTAACGGCACATGAATGGAATTGATGTCTGAAAATAGTCATGTCTGTATGCACGAGTTGAACTTTTGTTTGAAACGTATTCTAACAGGAATGCATGTAAGTTAAAACTCGGACATATCCGGGAAACAGAGAAGCAGTGCAAAGGAAGGTGACTGATATTTGCCAAAGCTGAGCCGTGAGGCGGCTAATCGAATGTGGCGCGCAGAGTGTAGTGTCCACTCTTGACACGAGGTGTCGTCGCGCGCGCGACCAAATATCAGCCGTTGATCAACTATCGTTGAGCTTTCAATTTTGCCGGCTCGATTCTCCTTTGATTGTGTGCCATTTCCGGGAGCAGGCACATCTGTGGTCACTGGTCGGTGGCAGTGATGGGCAGACAGAACGGCAGGAACAGCGTAAGAGTGCTGCTGGTCGGAGATCGTAAGTACTGCGATGTCACGGTGACCGTGATGCCTGACATTTCTCCAGTCATTTGCTGATTGCTGATTGCTGATATCTCAACTCGTTCGTTTAAGGTGGTGTTGGCAAGACGTCGCTGATCTTCTCGCTAATCAATGAAGAGTTCAACGATGATGTGCCCGCGCGCACAGAGGAAATCACGATTCCGGCCGACGTGACTCCGCAGCGCGTCTCGACGGACATTGTCGATTATTCTAGTATGCAGATTTGCCAAACGTGTGATGGCACAATGTTGCTGATCGTTGTTTGTTCATGTGTTAAACTACAGCTCAGGAGCAGAATGAAGTGGCGCTGATCAAGGAGTTTCACAAAGCGAGTGTCATCTGCGTCGTGTACGCAGTCGACGATGACAACACGATCGACAGAGTACGGATAGACGTTCACCTTGCATACATTCTTCTTATCTCTCTCTCTCATTTGCTTTAAGGTTCAGACGTTCTGGTTGCCACTCATCCGCGACCAGCTGGGTGAGGACCACTCCACCCCGGTCGTGCTGGTCGGTAACAAAACCGACCTTGTGGAGCACACCGCGTATAATTCGTTCGAAGTCGTCATGCCTATCATGAACCAATTTTCCGAAGTCGAAGCATGTGTCGAGGTTTGTCAGGGAAATAAGGAACATATAATTGACATGTTTAACTAATGGCATTTTTTGTTACCTCCGTAGTGCTCAGCGAAGACGATGAAGAATATTCCGGAGCTATTCTACTTCGCACAGAAAGCCGTGTTGCATCCTACATCACCCCTCTACATACCGAGCGATAGAGATGTAAGTTCATGCTATATGTTTGCGCATAATGCAGTAGTTGCTAGTTCAGAGTGCAAATTTGCTACTCGCATTTCTGTTCGTCAGCTTACAGAGCGTTGTCGCCGAGCACTCACACGAATATTCAAGCTGTGCGACGATGACAACGATGGTGTGTTAAACGACCAAGAATTGAATGCATTTCAGCGACGATGTTTCGATACTCCACTGCAACCGCAAGCACTCGAGGATGTCAAGAACGTAGTGAAGCAGAGTATTCAAGACGGCGTCTTCGACAATGGCCTCACGCTGCCGGGGTTCCTCTTTCTGCACACCCTTTTCATTCAGCGGGGAAGACACGAGACGACGTGGACAGTGTTGCGAAAATTCGGATATAGCGACAGTGTGGAATTGGATGATGACTTCCTGCATCCTCCTGTTGATGTGCCATCTGGAAGCTCAGTCGAACTCACCGTGCAGGGTTATCAATTTTTGTCTCGAATTTTCGCGAAGTACGACAAAGATAACGATGGTGCTTTGTCGGCGAGTGAATTGCAGAATCTCTTCAGCGTGTGCCCGTCCATGCCGTGGAGAAATGAAGACGTCATCAACGAGGTTGAGACTAACGCAAAAGGATGGGTCAGTCTTAAAGGATTCCTTGCCAAGTGGACGTAAGCTATTGTCTAAAGGTTATTTATCAGCCGTATTTGTCATGTTTATTTTCTACTAATTCTGTAGACTCGTCACTTCTATTGACGTGAGGAAAACGCTCGAGTGCCTGGCGTACTTGGGCTATGTCGAGCCATCGGAACGGAATTCGCTGTCTGCTGTTAATGGTGAGAATGAGACGGGTAACATTCGTTTTTCAATATTGATGACTGCTAATTTCTGTTGTGTTGCAGTCACTCGTGATAAGAGACAAGATTTACAGAAGCGGCAAACCAATCGAAACGTGTTCCTTTGTCATGTTGTCGGCCCAAAAGGTGCTGGAAAAACGTCATTCTTACGAGGTTTTCTCGGCAAGACGTTGCCTGAACAACTGGAGTAAGTTCTTACAAATGTTTTCTAACCTTAACACCGATATATATTTGAATATGAGTGACAACTAGTTGCAGACTGGTTTAATTTATGAGAAATTAGTGATTGGCAAAATGCTCGTGCTCGAGCAGTGCTCGTGCGTACCCATCACTACTGTTCGAGCACAAGTATTCGAGCATTTTGCCCATCACTGTGAGAA
>JAGGCA010000498.1:5364-18125 GCA_022876805.1 Osperalycus tenerphagus | reverse complement strand
ACCTTATCACGAAACTCGCCGAGCAGTTCGGGTACTTCCCTTGTCAGTGGACGACGAGAGTATTACGAGAGTGTTCACTTACAAGGGAAGTCTGGCAAGTGTCAATCTCAGATTTTGACCAAAATTTGTTTCCAGGCTAATTTCAACCCGCTCATCACGAATCTGAAACTTTTTTTGCAGAATTTCAAGTCTTGATCATGTTTCAATAGATTTATGAAACAGCATAATTTGAATTGGCGCACCAAAACACACTATCGATAGCTATGCGGCTGTTTAATTGGTTACTGACGTCACGGAACTCGCTACTGACCAATTAAACAGCTGCATAGCTATCGATAGTTTGTGTTGGTGCGCCAATGCAAAGCTATCGTGTTTCATAAATTATCGAAAAACATCATCAAGTCTAAATTGTGCGAAAAATTATTACATATTCGTGATGAGCAGGTTGAAATGAGTCTAGAAACAAATTTAGGTCGAAATCTGAGAGTGACACTTCGGGACCTTCCCTTGTGAGACACTTCGCGAGGTGAGCATCTGCAAAGGGGCGACACTAGCAGAGATCGCACACGAGATGGCGGTCCAGGCTTGTTGTCAACATTCACCACAACTTGTACTTGACATTGAAAATTTTCCACCAATTATTGATTGTCTGAAATGACGCAGGTCGTCATCATCAACTCTCGTCCTTCAATTGATACTCGTCTTCGGGCAGATCGAATTTGACTGTCGATCTGAACTGACAATGACTTGGGAAGTGCCTGACGTGACTCTCTCGCAGTGCACCGTTTTGGCTGTGATCGGTTGTTTGACTGCTATCTATCTGTATGTAATTACTAAGTTCTGCTTAACAGTTTCCGTTTTGACCATTTTGGCAATTACAGGTACTATCGAAATGCGTACCAGTACTGGAAGAAGCGAGGCGTGTTGGGACCCAAACCGTACCCATTGATCGGAACCGCGACCTTCGTTCTTACTCAGCCATTTACCGAGGCCGACAAAGAGAGACGCAAACAATTCGGTTCCGTGTTTGGTGAATATGAAGGTACCGAACCCATCCTCATCATTGGCGATCCGCAGCTGCTCCGACAGATTCTTGTCAAGGACTTTCACCTCTTCCCCAACAGACGAGAAATGAAACTCAACGAACCCGTCTTCGACTTGGCGGTCATCAATTTGAGAGATGAGGAGTGGAAACGAGTTCGATCCATTCTTACTCCCGCATTCACGACAGCGAAAATTAAACGAATGTTTATCATCATGGATCAGCTCAGTGACGAACTTGTTGAGCATTTCGACGCGCGTGCCGGGCAAGATGTCGATGTCTTGGATTTGTTTCGAGGATACGTCATGAGCGTGACGGCGAGATGCATCTTCTCGATCAAGGTGGCAGCGACTGATAAAAACAATCCATTCGTTTTGAGCTGCATGAAAATTTTTGCATTTTCCAAGTTCAAGTTAATGTTATTCTTGATGTTTACGAAACTGATGAAAATGCTTCGCGTCAACTTCTTGGACATGTCTGCAATCAACTTTTTCAGAGATGTCACCATTGCATTGATCAAGCAGCGCAAAGCGGACGAGAGGAAGCACAACGACTTCATCGAGTTGGTGCTCGAGGCACAGAGACGAGAAGTCAGCGAGACAGACATGGATGATGAGGACGAGGCGGACGACTCAATCAATACCAAAGGGCTCGAACTCGGTGTCAAACGTAAGAGCAAAACTTTGACCGAAGATGAACTTATCGCCAACTGCGTCATTTTTCTCTTCGCCGGTTTCGACTTGACTGTCAGTCTCGTATCGCATGCGTGCCACCTTCTTGCTTGTTATCCCGACTGTCAAGAAAAACTTGTCGAAGAAATTCGCAAAGCACAAGACTTTGGTGCACTGAACTACTACACAATCATGGAGATGCCATACTTGGACGCGGTGATAAACGAAACTCTTCGCTACTTCAGCCCATTCGTCAGATTTGACAGGCAAGCGGCCGCTGACTACATCCTCGGTGAGACGGGCATAATCATAGACAAGGGCACAACAATCTCGATACCGGCATTCGCCATGCATCACGATCCTGAACTGTTTCCTGAGCCGGAAAGTTTCAAGCCGGACCGATTTTTACCGGAAAATAAATCCAACATTCCTCCGTTCGCATTTCTGCCATTCGGTGCAGGTCCTCGTCTGTGCATTGGTATGCGATTCGTGCTGATGGAAGCGAAGATCACCTTGGTCAAGATGCTGTCCAGATATGTTTTGAGTCGCTGTCCTAGAACTGTGCATCCACCACACATCAAGCCGTTTTTCCAGAGCGGTTCAGCTTTTCCGATGCCAGCTGAAATGGTGATCAGAATTGAAAAGCGACAAGTTTGAGTGATAATAGCATCGAAATAGTGAAATCGATATTTAGACAAAATTTTAATGAGCTTTGATTGAATGCTAGTGTTGTTATGACGCATAACTACAGATGTGTATATCTCACTGTTATCTTCTTCAAAATTCTATTACTACGGATTATTATTTTGCACAAGAGATGTATTTGATAAATGGGCCTGATCCGCGATGGTTGCTTTGTTTTCTCTCGAATCGCGACGACACGAAAACTGAAAATCAGTTATCTCAGTTTGTCCGATCAGTGCGAATTACATAAAAATTGCTGGCCGACATCTATGAATATCGATTCTTGAAACTGCCCACCACTCAAAGGTATTCCTCCCCGTAGCCTACATTTCTTGCATAATTAGTTACCATTTCGGAAGTTGCGTTTCCAGTATAATATTTATTGAATCCATGCAAAGAGCGTAACTACTCTGTACAATAGCAGACTGTGAATACTACACAATGTGTACACTACACATTTTCAGAACCATCTCGCGCATTTATGTTCTTGCCACTCGCCCTCATCTCGGATCTGGATCTGTTTTTGCGTCGACTCGTCTTCGGACTGAGGTCTTCCAACGGTATCATCTCTTCACTTACTCCCTCCGCGCCGGTTGATGTTCGTGGGGACGACTCTATGCTGGCCGAACTTCTCTGCGACGATGACGATGAATTGGATCGCCTTCTCTGCGCGGATGGCTTCAAGTATGAGCCCTTCAGATCAGCGACAGCGATTCCCGGGACAGCTACGCCACGACAAAGCGGCTTGTGAGGATTGCCCGAGTGGTGATGATGACGATGACGCTTGCCGACATCTTGCTGAGAGTGGTTCTTGAGTATGTCCTTGTTGGATACCGAAGATGGTCGCTTACTGGTCGATGGTTGCAATTCGGGAGGAAACGAAGGCAGCTCGATGAGCTTGGCGATCTGTTGCATTTTGCGCTGCCTCGCTTTGATCCTGCCCTTCGACAGACGCTGTTTGGCCGCCATGCACCGGATGTGGTCGTCGAAAACAAATTTCGCGTTCAGCAGTACTCGTTTCGTGTTGTTCGGGGCGCTCTGTCTGATCGTAATTTGGAGCGAACGAGAATCGTCCTTGTCTGGACTCACTTCGACGTCCTGCAAGAAAGCGACGAATTTCGCTACACCCCAGCCAAGTCTTCTGCTGTCGGGTTCAATGAGAATAAGCTGTTGGGAATCGATCACCATGAAACGTCGCACTTTGGCTTGGTCCTTGGCTATCACTGTGCATGCTATCAAGTCACTGTTATCTGAAACAGTGTCATGAAAAAGTAGTTAAAACGGATAGAGTGCTAAGACTTTGGATGGTGGACTTACTCAAATCTAACACCTGATCCTCTCTGACACATGTTGCCAGATTAGTCAATGGCAGCTGCGATTCCTGTTCGCCTCGAAGGCAGAGTGAGAGTTGGCGAAGGAGAAAGAAAACGCGAACAGCCTAGAGATTGAACAGCTTATGAAACAAGGACGTCAAGCACGTCAAGCACGTCAAGCACGTCAATCACACATGCTTCGGACACTACTCACGTAACGGGTTCTTTCGACATCGGCACAGGGCAAGCGACGAGTCAAATCGACACCGGGCAACATCAGTAGTGTGAGCTGATTCGGAGGCAGCAGCAAATTGGCGTCCATCATCAAGTATTCAACATTCAGCTGGCGACGGTGCATTTCGAGATACTCTTCGTCGAACAGATCCAAAAATATGACTTCTTCTTCGCTTTTGAAGAAATTTCGCAATATCAAACTGGACTCTTCCTTCGCTTGCTCGAAAGCAGCGAGGTGATGATCGGATAGCAAACTCTTGCCGTCATTCATGCCGATATTCTTCAGTAACAAAATACTCATCTCCAAAGTAATGAGGCGAGTTCTGCTGTCTGAAAGTTACAAATTGCTAGATTTTAGGCCTGAAGTTTTAAATTTAGCGAAATTCTCTTCTCACTGTATTGACAAGCGTGGCTCATGATCGTGATCAGATGATCAATCAATATATGACAACACTTGTTAGAGTCTTCGTCATTATCACCACTTTCCGGCAGCAAAATCAGATTTCGTAAAAGCTCTCTTTTAGTACCTGGTAGAACAGAGCAAGTGATAAGTAATCATCGCGCAAATGAAAACTCTCACAAGATGCTATGAAGTCCTATCAATTGCACAGCACCAATATAAAATTTCAAGTTCTTAAAATACGGGTGAGACAATCGATTAGAACTCACCTAGGTTGTTGAGGATAGCGTAAAGTAAACACAGTGCGAATACGGTGGAGTGATCGTCATGAAGATTACTACTGTCAAGTGTAGCGAATATCGCTTCCATAAATGGCTTATCTCCAACGACTGGAGATGGTTTTGATGATGACCTCTGACTCCTGTTCAGCGTTGCCTTCTCTTCATCAGTTAACGGTGACGCAGTGTACTTGATATCCGGCGAGTCGCTCGGTTCATCAACGGAACTTTCGCTGTTATGTTTTGGGTGGTCGACTTCTTCCATATTAGCGACAGTCCCTTCCCTGTGATCTGCAAGCTGTTTCTTTTCTGTTTCTTCTCCTTCCTCATCGGCAATGCTGTTGTTCGTCGATGACTTTGTAGCTTGAATGAGCGATTCTTCAAGAGTTTCTTGGGGCGGCAGGAATGACCTACTGGACTCGGGCTCAGCCAAAATCGACATATTGCTATTCAGAATGATGTCTACAAGTTTTTGCACTAACGGCTCGTAGGATATAATGAGAAAGACTTGCGACAACAGGAACAGCGACACGACTTGTGATATTCGCGGTCGACTGGATTCCTGAGGTGACTGCGTGATCAGCGAGTAGATGTACAAGGGAATCAGAAGACGATTCAACAAATGATCGCTCAGTACATTGTTCAGATCATCTATACGAAGACGTAGGATGTCGTTGAGATAGTGCAAGTGATCGAGATGTTCGGCAACTAAATCATCGAGGCGGATAATCATCTGTTGGCTGTAAAAAAGAATGTGAATATGACTCGACAAAAGTTGATTCGACAGCTTACTCATTATTGTGATTTCGTGAGCACACATCAACATCCAAGACGTGGTTCCCAATAAACCATACCAAATTTGAAAAGTAAGGAGCAGCTGTCCGGTCACCGATAAACTTGAGCATCGACTTTTCATCAACTGAAAGTTGGTCAGTCACGTTACGTTCAGTGTCTCGAGGATTGTTTGCCAAGGCAAAACAATTCGACTCACCTTTAAACACATTCAACGTCAACGTCCTCACCGCAATTCTCACCATCTTTTCACTGTGATTAAAAAATTTTATCGCTTCAGTGTACAGTGGAAAATCGTTGGTATGCTCGTTGAAGAAGAAATGAATGGTGTGCGGATTGAGTTTGAGCGAGAGTGTCTTGAGGAAGGAAATATAATAGGCCATGACTTCTTCGTCACTGAAATCGAATTTGTGGACAATGATTGAGTTGACGTGGTTGTTGGACAACAGATAGTAGAGGGAGGTCTCGTTTCGGATGTTCTCGAAGAGGATGTTGAGGGTCTGGAGGAGTTGCACGCAGACGTAACTGCCGCACTTCTGCTTCATTATCTTCAGGAAAAAGCTCAACATGTTCTTCTCCAGAAAGAAACTGAATCAGACAAGCAGCAGATCAATGAATAGCTCAACACTGTCCAAAGGAGATTCAATGGGCAGGCAACTTACTCGAAGACGGTGCTGTCGTTCTGATCACCCCAAATCAGAATCTCAGCGATGGCACGAAGTGTTTCGACCAGGAGTGTCCTGTTTTGCTCCGTTACCGTCTGATTCTTCGACATGACATTATAGAGATACCTGGAAAAGTAAAAAATTGGTGTGTCAATCAGATCGGTGACCGATCGGCGGCGTTAACTCGATGAGACGCACTTTAAATGGTCGAGCGAGTGAGGATTCTTGGGTTTGGCGTTCCACCCAGCGAACCAAGCCTTGTTCTTGAACATGATGACCGGTGATCGAACTCTTGTCGGAGGAAATTATGTAGACGAACGGAGAGTAGCTGATGTAGTCAGATACCAAGAAAAAATGTCAACCATCGTCAGTGAGATTATGGTCAGATTGGAGTGCATCGCATCGCAATGCCATCACCTGACTGACTGTTGAATAACCTTGACCGGTGGTGGCGCGTCAACAACACGCGACCAGAGACACACCATGCGAACCACGCCGCTTTCAATCAATCATTTCTGGTGCCGATGTCATCACATCAGGTCACTGTCCCTGGGCCATTCTGTCGCGCCTGACTCGCAGCATCGAACAGACCCGCATCCGCATCGCAAGTACCCCTATCGCAATCTTTTCCCCTGGCAGACACTCCAACAATTCTTGGCTCATCTCGAGAACCACATCGTCTACAACGACGGCAAACTCCTCGCCATTCACAAGCCTTATGGTGTCGGCATTTATACTGCTCAAGATCAGAACACGTCCAAGCAGAACCTCGATCTGGTCTTCAGCGAAGTGTCGGGAACACCGAAATATTGCGTTAATGATGCGCTCGGGCCGCTGAAAAATCAGTTCAATCTTCCTCAATTGAATGTCATCAAGTCCATAGACCGTTACATGAGCGGCTTGATTCTGCTGTCAACGAACGATAAGACCACGAGGCAGGTCCAAAAATCGATTGCCAGATCTCGAGTATTGCAGAGTCCGCACCTGACACTCTGGTGCGTCACCAAAGGATATCCGACATTGAAAGGGCCGTTCATCAAGGAAAAAGTCGGAATCAAGCTGATTGAGATGGACGAGCTCGGCGATTACAAAGAACCTGTCATTGTCGAGGCAACCAGAACGGGAGCTAAGAGGCACAGAATGCGACCCGTCAACGTCGAGATGCGAGTCTTGAACGTCAATTATCAGGTTTCCGCGTCTCTTCTCGAGATATCGACATCTTCGTTGAAGTGGGATTTCATTCGGGCTTACTTGGCACATAAGACGTCGTTTATTTTGGGTGATGCACGCTTCTCGAGACGCATTGGCGAAGTTTTGGGTGCCAGCGTTCAGTTATCGCCGGCCAACGCTTCTGCCAAGCCTGATTTCGAACCGCTTCCTGTCAAAATGGGTGCATTGCTCAAAGTGGCCAAGAACGCGTCCATTCCGCTCATGGTTGACGTGACAGCGATCCGATTGCCCAAGTACCTCAAGTCTGGTGATGATTTAATTATTACGTCAAACGCGACACCTGATCATTTCAGATGGACTCTGAGTCAGTTGAATTTGACACCGCAAATTATTGACGAAACGCGCCAGATAGAAAACTCGTAAACGAAAGAATTTATGCTGTAAGTTCACTCAGTATATTCTCAGTAGGAAGTCGTGTGAATACTTCATAAATAAAGGCCGATCTTGATTAAAGTTATCTAGTATGATAGACCAAATTAATTGATTACGAATAGCGTGGAGACAACGCCTTCATCAAGTGAAAGGTCAGGTATAGGAATTTTGAGTGGCGATTTAGTAATCCGATATCTGATGAACAGTTAGCGCTGAAAAAGTAAAAACTTGCGGCCCTGATTGGCAGGCGTAAGTTGTATAAAACCGAATATGCTTTGGAAGTGTCCGCGGGAAGTGTCCGCGGGAAGTGTCCGCGGGAAGTGTCCGCGAAGGCGTCACAAGTGTGCTGCGGCCAAAGTTTCGTTTGCCCCCGATCTAATTTTAGCGCAGTTAGAAAGAGAGCCCAAAACTGTATCGGGGACTAAAATTTCATAAAAATCCAATTTGGTTACGGTGGTTAAATAACGATTTGAAATTAGAAATTACGAGCTGCCTACGGAGTAGTATGAAATAGCAACAGTAGTCCGCATGCGATGTTTAATTCTGAATTCTACAGCGAGCCATGCATAAATCGCTGTCGACTCGATTGTGTCCAGTATCGCACCAACAATGGGTTTGTGTCGGCTGTTCTTCCAATTTCCAGTCGTCATCTCAATCGAACGCAGAGGTGAACACCAAACATGTCCTCCGCTGACAAAGTGCTTGTCATGGACAAACCAGCAGCCATTATCCTGGACATTGAAGGCACGACAACGTCGTCACACTTTTATAGACGCAAAGTTCTACCACTCATAACAAGAAATATCTCGGACTTCATGAAAGCCAACTGGGACAACGAGAACACGGCTCTCATCGTTCGACTGTTGAGGAAGCAATTGGAGCAACACGGTGATGATGCGCCAAAGATACTGGACGCGAACGCGCCAGTTGATGAGCAACTCATTTCTGTGATTGCTCACGTCAAATGGCTCAGAGAACGGCGAAAGATCACGACTCCTATGCAGTTCCTGCAGATGTTCGTCTGGATCGATCTCCAGAAGAAGGGACTCGTGCGAACTCAGTGAGATGACAATTAACCATAGTGATGATTACTTTCGTTTTACGCATAATTTCGCTGCAGTCTGTTTAAGGACGTGGTTAACGAACTGGACAAGTGGAAAGAGATGCACATTCCGCTGTTCACGTTCTCATCAGCACGCAGCGATGTCCAGCTGCTCATGTTCAGTTCGACCCAACCTGGCCGTCTGGATCAGGTAAGAATCGAGCATTTCTCATTCTCCAGGAAACCTCATCATCCTTTTCTTCTCGGTCACTGCAGCATTTCATTGGCCATTTCGACACGAGGATGGGTCACAAGACGGACTCGATGAGTTACAAGAAAATCGCAGAGGAGATCCACCACAAGGCCGATACCATACTGTTCTTGACGGATAATCCTAAAGGTGATTAAGTAATCATTACCCTACATGTCAATGTTACTGCATGGAGCACTATTTTAATTCGTGGCCTAAGTACCTTACATCTTATTCGTATTTGTGAATATGTTGGTGAAATGACACATTGCAGAGGCGAGAGCTGCGAAGGCCATCGATGTGAACTGCGTTCTAGTCAAGAGAAGAGGCAAGAAGTTCGCTGAGGAAGACGAGATCGAATTCAAAGTCATTCCGTCATTTCACCGGCTGCGTTTCGACGAATCTACCTAAACGATTCAAATGAAAGGCGTCTCTTACAATTAGCTAGGTAATTGATTAATTGTCAGTTAACTAGGTTAAGACTAAATTAAGACACCCGTCTGACGCTTGTTGTAATCATGTAGTTTATTAAAGAAATTAAAGAAAGCGAATGTCCAGTAATGAACTAATTCGCTTCCATCAACATTTCCTCTTCCTCCTCGCTAGACGAGTCGTTGACTTCCTGTTCGGACTCGGACTCCTCCATCTGGTCGTCGATCTCTCGCTGCACGGTCACTTTCGGTCTGGCTTTCCTCGGCATCCCGGCGGCCGTCGACCGGATCAGTGTCAGGTCGCGTTTCACTTCCTTCACGTCTCTCTCCTTCTCCAGTACGTGGCCCTTTCTCAATCGTTGCATGACGAAGTGCGCCTCTCTCTTCTGTTTGATCTCATCGATTCGTTTCATCGCCTTCACTGATTGCTGCCACAACTCTCGCGAGTATTTCACTGGCACGTTGCGCCGCTTTTCGAACTCGAATGCCGGGTCAATGCTCAGCTCCTTGCCCGCCGCCTTCCGAAATGCTTTCGTCCATCTCGCGCGCCGCGGATTCTTCTTGTGCTTGAATTGACGATGGCATTTCGAACGACAGAAGCGGAACAACTGCAAGTCGTGGTAGGCAAGCATCTCGTTAACGCACCGCCCGGATCGATATTTTCCCATTCATCAACATTACCTTGCAGTCGTTCCTCACAAACTGTATTCCGTGGCCAGGATAAAGATGAGAAGAGCAAAAGTAGCACCTTTCAATACGCATTTTTCCTGGAAATCAAAACCAAATTACTCGACAAGCGGCCATGTGCGAAATCAGAGGGCAGGAGCGCGGAATTTGGGTGAAGCGCGCTAAGTGCTGCCATTTCCCTAGCTGCATCAAATAATTTTCTTCGTGCCACAAATAGTGTCGGGGAAAATGGTGCCGGTATTTCGGGATTTTCCGTGTCGGCGTGATTCTGGTCAACATTGAGATCAATTGATTCAGATTCAGTTTTCTGGTTTTCTCGATTACCCATTCAGGCTGAAAATGTCATCGGAAGAAGCGACAACGGAAACATCATCGAAGTTGACGTCGATCGATGCCAAGGATCGCGACGTCGCCATACGAGCACAACAGGAGTACGAAAAGGGCAATTTCGAAGCGGTTTTGCAGTTACTCTCGACACTTGGTACCAACAAAGCGGTCCATCATAACCAACTAATCGCCCGATTTGCAATCACGAGCGATGTTGATGCATTGCTCAGCGAACTGATCACGTCGGAAGATCTCGACCTGGACCAGCAAGTCCTGATCGATTACAACCGCGCCCTGGTCCTGGCCAAGCACAGATTGCGCTTCGATGAGGCCATCGATTTTCTCGAGCAACGCGTTCCTCTCATTTCCGAACCAGGATGTCTGGTTGACGAGCGACTTGCCATCAAGACCTGCTTGCTGCTGGCCATCTTGTACATCGAACGGCACAGAGACCCGAGCAAGGCGCTGCCACTTCTTCAATTTATAAGCGAAAAGAGCGACTCGCATTCGTTGCCTCCACGACTGCAGCAGCTTAAAGCGAAGTGTTACCTGCAAATGGGCTCGACAAAGTTCGCCAAACGTGAATTGAAGACCATCGGTGGTGAACCGCTGCTAAGATCGTATCTCGAATTGCAACGAAGTAATTTCAAGAAAGCGATGAAGATTTTTAACACGGCAGGTATCGAAGACGTGCTGCCCATGTCAGCGAACAACGAAGCGCTAATCCAGTACGGTCTTGGGAGGCGAAATACAGCAGCATACTTGATGACCAAGACTATCAAGTGCGCCACTTATGAAACTGCTTACAACTTTTCAGTCATCAATTTGTTCACGGGTGCATCGAGCCAATCGTTGCGTATATTAACCGAATTGGTTAAGGTGTACAAGAAAAATCCGAGAATTTGGTTGCGTCTTGCTGAAGCGTTACTCTTATCGAAAAGAGAGAACTGGAGTGACTTTCAGCATTTCAGATCTCATCTGCGAAGCAAACATGACTTAATCAAGGGACACGTCGGCGAAAGTTCATTCCGCAAGATTGTTCTCAGGGGCTGTATGAATTCGCTGGGGCATCACTTGGATGGCGACAACGACGATGACATAAAATTTTTATACACGATTCGCGCTTATTTGCTTAACGCGTGGATGCTTTTGATGAATAGCGAACTGGAAGCGAGTTTTTTCCCGTCTAATCCGCCATCAGAGACCGAGCTGCAACGGATAAAAATTTCCGTACTACTTCATTTGTCCTATGTGTGTCTCTGTCTTGATGACTTCGTCAGAGCCAAAAATTATGCGAATCAAGCCCTTAAGTTGTCACCTAGTGGACATCAGAAGATAGTAGCCCACCTGTACGCTGGCGAAGCGTCGGTTTGGTTGGATCAACTGAGCGATGCGATTCAACATTTCAATCCTGAAGTGATCGCCATCGAAATGTCGACGACGAACGAGAATGAGACGAACCATTCTCCACCTCCACCGCCGAATTGGAACCAGAATTTTGCTAAAGTGGCCATCATGTACAACTTGAGTTGTGCGTTCGCTGTGCGTGGCGACTTGGACAAAGCAAACGATCTGCTCAGGCAGGCCGTGAATGCCAGCGAAACGTCTTCAACGGTTCCGCACTTGGTCATGCTGGCCATGTACATTCAGCTACAAATGGGCAATGTGGAGGCGGCCAAAGCGTTGCTTAAACAGAATTGGCCTTTGTATCGATGATGAAATTGATGAAATGAATGTCATGTCGCGGGAGATCGTCACAATACTTGACGAAGTTCGAAATGTGTACAAGAATTTTTTTTATATATCAATAAAGGATTTTTGGAAGTGGAGGCGAACGGAAGTTAGATTAGATTAGATTTAGTTGTTTTGTGTTGTTTGAGGGCCAGACGAAAATTGGTTTGTCAGGTAGATGTTCAGATCGCAGTGCAGGTGTGCCATGCATAAACGACGTAATGAAAAAAAGAGCCTTGTCGATCACCTTGAAGATAATTACAGCCAGTATTGAGTCTACCACTCGCCGTTCACAAACAACGCGAGTCTCGTCTCGTCTCGTCTCTGCGTGCACCACACGCAAGGATATCATTCCAGTAACTCCCATCACTAACTGAAGACACCGGGAATAAGCCAAGAATGGCGTTGGTCTGGTTGCTCTGTGTCGGTGCCGTTCTTATCGGCATAATGGCCTGGCTCTACACTCGTCATCGTCGCATGACGTTGTTGTCTCGCTCCGGAATACCAGGACCCAAACCGCACTTCATCTTTGGTATTCTTCGTGAATATGCTGCGAAAGGTGGTGTCAAATTGCAGGAGGTATGTCCGCCAGTCTTAGTGTATCAATGACTT
>JAGGCA010000497.1:47824-58273 GCA_022876805.1 Osperalycus tenerphagus | reverse complement strand
CCATCACCATCACCATCACCATGCACGTTCGAGCCTTCGTCTCCATCTCGCTGCTTGTCCACGTCCACCTCCTGTCACTTTTGGTCTGTCCTGATTGCAGTTTGGCGAACGATGCTCAGCCGCAAGTTGCCCATGTCGAGCTCACGTCTCACTCGTCTTCCAGCTTCTTGACATCGTTCAACTCGTTCGCGCACTCCGATCCGCAGCCCTTCGATGATAGTATTTATTACAGGATTAATTGGCCGGGGAAGCCCAACCCGAAAGTGGACAAAGAGTCGGAAGTGGCCGAACGAGCGAGCAAAGAGAACGGTGCAGATGTAAGAGTGACGTGTAAGGTGATCAGAGACTAACTGTTGAGGACTTTTTCAGTTGATTGTGCATGATGAGAACTCGTTGTGGATCACGACGACCACCAAAGACAAGTACCTGTGTGTGCTGCCCAAGACGTCCGCTCAGGTGAGTGGCTCGCGCTCAGAAGAGTGCTCTCCGTCCAACTAATTTTGTTCATCTTCCTGTAGTACCGCACCGATGACTCGGACTCGTCATCTGCACTCAATCCGAGTCCCTACAAGCTTCTCGAGCCGTTCCTCATTGACGAAGTTTGCTCGTACAGGCTAGAGCCATATTGGACGTACGAGTTGTGCCATGGAAGATTCATTCGACAATTCCACGAGGAGAACACTATTAACAAGGTAATTTATTTCGGGAGTCCTTGATAGGGACCACTGACGATGAGTGTTTGCACCCTTTTCTCAGATTCACTCGCAAGAATACACCCTTGGAAAGTTTTCACTATCTCAGTTCCGAGCGAGCGAAGCCGAGTTCGAGTCTCGAGTGTTACGACTGAAGAGCTCAGGCAAGAAGCAACCGACCGTCGCGGTCGATGGCAACTTGTTGCCGTACATCGAGATCAACATGACGGACGGGACGGCGTGCGATCTGAACAACAAGACGCGGTCCACTCGCGTGTTGTACGTTTGCAGCTCGGACTCCAAGCACGAACTTTACTCGATAAAGGAGACGCTGACCTGCGAGTACGAAGCCATCGTTCTGTCGCCCCTGCTCTGCGCACATCCCGATTTCAAAGTGACTTATGCGACCGAAACCGAAATTAATTGCTATTCAATTGGCGATTCTCCGACCAAACCACAGCCGCTCATCGATATGGAGGAAGCGTCCAAAGCCGAGAGGAGAAACAGCTTCGGAACACTCTTTGATGGAAAGACGCTCATTATTGATGCTGACGAGTTCGCCAAACAATTCGGCGAAAGACTCAACATTGATTTACAGATTATCGATGACAGTGATCGCGACGATGACAAGCCGCATGGTCGCAAGACAAGCAAGCCTTACAGTACCGATGTACTCAAGAGGTTTCTCAGTGGCGAACTGTGTCTGCATGGAGTAAGTGCAGCTTGAACTTGCGTCTGATGGTTGTTATTAACTGATGACGATATGTTTAGGGACAAGGACGGTGGAAGTACGAATTCTGTTACGGCGACAGAGTGAAGCAGTATCACGAAGATAAGAACGGCAAAACGGGGATCAGACTGGGAGAGTGGAACTTGCAACGACACATTGAGTGGCTGGAGAGGAACCCATCGCGGAAACCGAGGAAGGGAAGAACACCGAAACAGGTGTCCCACTTCTATGGCAATGGAGAGAAGTGTGACAAGACCGGCAAACCGAAAGAGGTCGAGGTCAAGCTCAAGTACGTCATTGATCGTTCGTCACAAGATCGAACGATATTCACTCGCTTTTACTTCCTTGATAGGTGCTGGCCTATTGATAGCAGTCCAGATTCAGTCGCCTTGTATTTGCTAGAGCCGAAACCGTGCCAGTACATATTAGGGGTAAGCAGATTGGTGACAGGTTAACATCTTCAAATTCAGTTCATGTTCTCTTATCGTTTTGCAGGTGGAATCGCCGATCATCTGCGACCTGTTGAGCACGGTGGACGAATTCGGTCTCTTGTATCTTCAAAAGAGAGATGAGCTATGAGTATACTAGTCAATACTCCACGTTCGAGGATCTCTCGCGCTGTACAGACATCGTCGGAGCAATAAATTATTGTTGATAATGTAATTGACATTCAAACAAACTGTTGGTTTTTATTTGCTGCTGTTTGCGATACATAAACGGAGCATTCGACAATTGACTGACTGACTCGAGACTGAGTTGAGTTTTAAATGAGTATTTCTATCTGTTAGTTAAGCTGTTTGTGTTGTGACTCGATGTGACTTTGATGAGGTGATCACTGACAGTGACTGATCGTTGATCGTGATGGATATTACTTCAAGTTAATGCGCATTCGATGATTAACGTCGTAAAATTAAATTCCGGAACACATATCCAAATAACGAAACAGTAATAAGAAGAAGCATAAAACGAGCTCGTTCTCGAGTAACAACGTAACATAAATGATATTATTGACATCATTAGATTCTGATAATTGATCAGTTAATTACAACTTATCATAGTCATACAGTACAATCACTTTTGGGGCGAATCACTATTCTAGATCATTAAGGTTGAACATTGCCGGATTCTGTCAACATTTGCAGCCCGACATGATGTCTGTAACCACAGATCGAAATGAGGGCAAAATAACCGTAATTGAATTCCACACCGCTTATTCTTTGCACCCGACTGTATAATGTCTCCGATTGTGAATGGAATTCGCGATTTCGACTGGAAAGAATACTGATAGTTAAATATGTAGTTACAGTTATTCAGTTTCTCTGACAGGAGTATCTTGAATTGTATATTTGCAAATTAGACTCGAACTCACAGTAAAATAAGATGGCTTCATCTAATTTTGATCAATAATGAATATTTTGACATATGTCACATATGAAGTCGACTACGCGTAATCACGGAGAACGTCTAGTGAACTCTAGAATACAATTTAATTCAGATGTTTACGTAACAAATCACCGACAATTTAGAAATCGGCAAAGTAGCGGCAAACCAGCTACAAACTACAGACAGAACAGCAGATTCAGTGGTCCATTTCTTGATCACTCTCATCGCGTTCCTCTTCGGAATGCATTCCTGAGCTGATCTGCTCGTCTCCTCGCTCAGATCCAACGTCCGAGCTCGCATCGCTCTTCTCTTCACTCGCTACTTTGTCCTGGTTACCGAGCTGCTTCTTCATCTCCTTGATGATGGTCTTCTTGATGAGCGCGACCTGCGATCGAAACACGTCTGAAAGCTCTTCCAGAATGTCATCCTTCACTTGGTTTAATTCGAGTCTCAATCGCTGCACTTGCTCAATGGTTGCCGACAAATCCTGATCGTCGTCATCTCCTTTCTGCCCGCTCACTTCCATGCTGGTCGTTTTCTTCGTCTCCGCTTTCGAGAGCAGCTCCATCGCACCTCCGCTGAACCACGAGTTCATCTTGGATGTCGAGCGACACTGACCTAGTATGACGACAAGTGAATCGCTGAGATTCAGTTCGAACGCGAATTCGAATTATTGGTGCGAGCGAACCAAAAGACTAAGAAGTCAGATGAAAGTTATTCGAACGTGATAAAGATTACAGAGAGATTTATTGTCATGTCGTGCAATTTGCAAGAAGAACCTGCTTGATCTTTACAATAACCACTGATCAGTTATTCTGGAACGCTACAGAGAAGATAAGCATGGCAGAGATTGGAATGTGGTCGTCAATCGTTCCTTACTCATTATGAGAATATGAGCTTGAAGTACAAATTAAGAAGATTACAAAGATTCAAAATAAAATGCTATCGTTAACATTTGAAATATGCCAAAAGATGGAGAATGACGAAACGCGTCAATGATGACTGAAGTGATCGTGTTTCGAACAGGTCGAGAAGTTCACATGTCCAGATGCAGTCGACTCGCCACATTCACCAAATCGATGGTCGCACTTCTGCATTCGGGGTAGAATTCCTGGCACCGACCACAGTTGCTGGTGACAAGCGATCGTCCTCGAGAAACGGCGTCGTGATAATATGCCAACTGTTCGCTGTTGACGAGATGACGCGATTGGATCTTGACCAAGTCAATGGACACCTTCATGCCGGCATCGCCAAAAGCCTGCGGATTACAGTTCAATTCGCACAGGATCTTCGCCAGGCAGTCTTCCAGGTGATTTTCGTGCACCAGGCGAACTGCGGATGAGAGTGGTGATGATGCAACATCTCGTCGAGAACGGCCATGTGCTAACTGCGCCTGATGGTAACCAGGAACGGGCGAGTTGAGTGTGTCGTCTACGTCCACCGACGTGGGTTGTTTGAACGAATGAACTCCAGACTGCACTGTATCAACGACGTGATGAACGCCAGTCTGAACTGTGGCGGCAACGTGATGAACGCCAGTCTGTACTTTGTCGGCGACGTGATGAACACCAGCGATGATCGGAGTGGCACCAAATTTCACTAGACCCAACCCGGTACCTTTCAGAACCTGTCCTTTCAGTGTGGTCTTCGTGCCAGCAGCCGCCAGACCAACACCAATGAGTTGCGCCTTCTTGCCGGCCAGATTCAGACCAGTACCAAGGAGGGCTGCCTTCGCTCCAGCCGCGACTGCGATCGGCTTGACGGCTGCCGAAGCGACGCCTTTCACCACTGCCGTGCTCGTGGCAATCGCTGCCGTCTCGATGGCGGCCACTTTGCCGCAGGCAGATGTCAACGTGGATGGTGGGATGATGGCGGAGGAGAGGACCAACTGGGCGATGAGAATGGCCAGAACCACGTGCGATGAGTACTTCATCGTGAAGTGTGGTAAATGGAGAGCTAAAGGAGAGGAGAAAGAAAAAATTAATGCTCATATTAAGTTCGGCTTTCGGACGTAAAGTACTCACATTTGGAAGATGGCAAGTATAAAATCGTCGCAGAAGACGAATTAAGCAAACTTCTCGTCAGGAGATCGTCGCTCGACTGCATGCCGGTTCGATGTTTCGAGCAGCTTTTAAAGCGGATTTGCGGTCAGTTTGAGGGTCAGTCGGTCACCAACGACACGATATCGAGGTCGAGCATTGACGAGTAGAGTGCGAAAGTGAGCAACCCGCGATTGAGACGGACAACGGAAAGTGAGGAAGGGAGGAAAGGTCATTGTGTCCATTTCGAACGAAATCGCTTGCAAGACGTAGATGTGACTGGTTGAGATGTGCATGTATCACACTAGGACGTCGATTCGGCAGTCTTCCCAGTGCACTCTATTTACCACTGCGAACCAGCATGGGAAAAATGCGAAATCCAAGTCATCGTCAGCCACCAGTCCCATATCGGGGCCTATACTAAACAGTAATTAAACTCATATCTCTCTAAAGTCAAAGTCATGGCCATGTGGCCAGTCCCATCTAATTGGAATCATGCTTCCCTAAAGTCATACCATGTGTGAAATGGGTAAAACACGAGAAAAACATTCGTCGTTAATCATCGACTATCAACTTAAACTGAATTGCTAACCGAAGATGAGAGTTTATGACAACCCTTTGTCGAGTTAGTCCGAGCTCGCTCGATGGAATCAATACGGTGAAGTAATTTTCAGGTTTTTCCATAAAGTCATACCCCAAATATAGTCATAGCTTCGGCCCGGTCCCAACGCCGCTGTGACTTTAGAGAGGCCAGACAGTATTTGCATATCTCTACGTATTGATAGTCACACTTGAATGCATCTCGTTTTTAACTAGAGCCCGTCTATTTCAGATTATCGAATTTTCAAGTTCGACGGAATTTCGGTTTTTTTTCGTGTCTGCGCCAATAATCGCATTAGTGATGAATTTTTTAAATCTTGGCGCACAATACGAAATTAATGAACAAATCATCATTAAAACAGCATGGACATTTTTAGTCTTTTTCTCTCAAGTTACAGAAATGTATTTTAAAGAATTTTTTAAATTTCAGTAATTTTGCTGTACATAAGATAACCGAAAAATGACGTTAAGACTGCGGCTTAAACGTGGGTTATATCGGGCTCAACCCGAATTTGTATCCTTCAATTCGACTGATTTTATCGAAAGCTCTACTATGTAATAGCCTACTTCGACATGGACGTGTTGAATGAGACATTTGCGTTGTTGCCAGGAGGCGATGTCCAAACTGCCGAGCTCGTTCGCTTCTGATACCTTGCGTGCACCGATATTTCGCCCTTGAATATCATGCCAAGATCGACAGGTAAGTTGACAGGTGGGAACATCTCTCCGATCTCCTGCTCTTGAACGGCGACAGGTTTGGAGAACTGCGCGTTTAGAGCCGCGAAGAATAACTGACCTAATACGAAACAAGAAATAATTTCATCACGCTTTGGGTGAATAAGACTCGACCAGAACCCACCTTTTGCCCAGCCAGGAATCCGCTTGCGAGGGCGCGACTCCTCGTCGGTGTCATCATCAGACTTTATCCCGCTGATGTCGTAGTTGTCTGGGTTCGGCTTGGGTGGCGGTGTCACTACATAACTGTCACAAAAGTAGACAATAATTACAAATTGTGTTGGTTTCTTGGTCTCAAAGTTTGAGAATATCATAAATGATTCAACCAATTTGGTAACACCCTCTGTAGTTATCTATGTCTACTTGGCAAGTGAAACTCACTTCTGTGTCTCATTCGGAACACCTCCAGGTTGTTTCTGTTGATTGTGCACTGTGAAAGTGAAATTGATCTTACGCAAAGCAGTGTCGTTAAGTTTTGGAGCTTGACACATCTGCACAGCTGAAGACAGAACCGCTTGGCTCGTGCTTGCAATCGGTGCCTGTTCGGAAGTGTTGTCCTTTTCCGTCTGTTCTTGGCTTGTACTCGCCACAGATGCCGGTTGAGCATCGGGACTCTTGTTTGCGTTCGACGGTATCGATCCTTGGAGATTCTGCTCGAACGAATTGGCGGCTTCTGCCTTCTGCTGCAAACTGTTGTTATGTTGCTGAATAAGCACCTCGATCTTGTCTATTTCGAGTGGTGCCCTTTCCGCTCCATCCGGACGCTTCTTGATCATCTCTCCATGCTTCTGCTGTCGCGCCAGTCGGTCTTTCTCTTCGCCCAGCTTTCGAGCTTCGGCCATCTGCCGTTTCTTCTCGATCATCAGTTCGCGCTCCTTCTTTTTCATATCTCGTTCTCGTTCAATTTCTCTGAATCGCTTTTCTTGCTCTTCTTTCTTTAGTTGTTCCCTTAGCCGTCTTTCTTCTTCGACATTCTCTCTTATCTTTCGCAACTCAGCAGCTCGCTTAACTCTTTCCTCGTGCTTCTGCTTTGTTTCGAGCACCTTCTGATCGAGAAGTGCCTGCTTCTGCTGGGCTGCCTTCTCTTCCTTCTCCTGGTGCTGCTGCATCAGTTGCAATCTTCGTTCTTCTTCCTCTTTTCTTCGCTTGGCCGCAGATGCGGACAGCGCTTTGATGTCCATCCTCAAGCGCGACACACTTTTGACCGACTTGCTACTTCCTCCTGCGCTCGCACCACTCGTACTTCCGCCACTGCTAGTCACTGTTGCCAACATTTGACGAGTCATCACTCGAGATGCCGACGATTTATTTGATCCCGGCAAGAGTCGCGAATGCAGCGTCTTCAGCCGGCCCGACTTCGGTGCTGCCACGGGTGTGGCGCATTCCGCGAGATTCTCAGATCTAGCTGAAAGCCTCGTTGACTTGAGGAACTTAGCATTCGAAATTTCTGCTCGAGGGGTGTAATACCGAGACTTTTTTCTTCTGCACTTGCGGAACTTGTTGGACGTCCGGGAATCGTCTCTGTTGGAGATGTCAGCCACCGAACAGTCTCCGTCCGTTTCGGTATTCCAATCCGAGTCACCACCAACGTGTTGATTCTCTTGGTTGGGTGGTGGCGTTTCGGCTTTTTGGGTCTGTCCGTTTTTTTCGGCTACTCGTCTAACTTCCTGCATGAGCCACTTCAAATGAGAGGACCACTTCTCATCCAGATCACGCCATGGTGTGAGCATCGTGATGACCAGCGAATAATTATCTTTGCTCTCCATGGATTCGGATTTCTGACAGTTGTGAACAAGTTGGGCGTATTAACTATGAGAAATTGCAGTTATGTAAATAACGGTTCCATCACGTGGTAATCACGCTCCTCGAAACGCCCATCGCGAGACGAAACTGATCCGCATCGTAATTCGGCTTTCGAGTGGATCTTAGTAATTTTACTAATTAGTAATTGGCCTTTATTGGTCCTCTTGCAGTTATGAAGACACATCTGAAAGAGAAGACGCCACGATGGCTTTCAGCGACGCGGACGTCCAACACAGGTGGGGTCAATACAGATCGATGTCCAGCAAAGTGTTCGCATCCACTGTCTTCTTGCTCTTGTTTTGTATTCGCACATCCAGCACATCATGGCCGTCATCGAGCAGGAGGCCAACGAGGAGGCGGAAGAGATTGACGCCAAAGCTGAGGAACAGTTCAACATCGAGAAAGGCAGATTGGTAAAGGAGCAGCGACTTGAGTCGCTTGAGATAATCTGAAGATGATTATCTTGAGGTAATGGAGTTATACGAGAGGAGAAACCAGGAAAAATTTTCAAGGCGCGCGAAGAGCACATCGGTAAAGTGCTCGAAGAAGCGCGACACGAACTGATAGAGGTGACCAAAGAAGATGAATATGTATGGGAAGGTTCTGCACAAACTCATCGCACAAGTGATGTCGCGAATTATATGATTCAGAATCTTATTAGTAATTAGTGGTTTTGTTGCACTCTTCGAGTTCATCAATAAATAAATAGATAGATTCACGTTCTTGACGTTAGGTTACCAAATGGGAGTTATTCGTCATTGGTCATCTGGAGAAGCGCGTTCACCGTTCTGTCCTTGTTGCCTCTTTCGGTCTCCATCACCGTTTTTATCACTTCGGTGTCGACGTTCGGGAACATTTCGTGCACTTGCTTCACATCTTCCTCATTAACTGCTAGTGGTGGCTGAGGAGGTTGGCCAGGTTGGACATAAACTTGGGTGACAGGTGTGTTGCGAGAACAGACCGGGTAACCGACAGTAGGAACCACCATGACTGGTGGTGCCGCTGGAGCGAGAGGCACGCCTCCTGATGTGTGAGGCATGGGCTGGGAAAAAAGGAACAGATCATGTCATAAGGAGACGACTGAGAGAGGAGACAAACTCACAGTAAACGACATAACGACCAGAATAATGCCTTCTTTGCCATCGCCCTGCTTTCCGTTCAGCGGAATTGATTCTTCGAGCGTCTGTCCCTCGAAGACGGCTTTTGGAATTTGGTGCAGCGCCCACGCGATCTTCTCATCAACAGTGAAGGCACACTCGTCGTAGATTTCCATGTGGAACGAATCAACACCATTGGGAAGGAAACTGCGGAAGAGACCATTAGCTGAGCCTATATTGATCTGCCATCAGGACAGCCGTACCAGTGAAAGACTCTATTCCATTTCGGGTTCTTCGCACCATTGTAACAGGTCCGCGTCTCGTAGATGTGGTGCCCGATCCGGAGCCTGACGTACGGATCCATTCTGGTTACTCCATAGTTCTTTACGAGCCGCGCCTCGACGATGGTGATGTCCAGCCGGCCGCGGATGTTCACCAGATTGGCGGCAGCCGGTGAGGAATTGTACCTGGCGTACTGGGCCTGTTGGAGAGCGAGGGCCGCCTGCTCGTCGGCCGCTATCTGCTGCTGCTGGCTGCTTGGTGCCAGCCTCAGGAAATCGCCTGGAAGACTTCCGATCATGACCTGTTGGCGTCGCGACGCCGTCTTCGAGGTGGACACATCACCAACGTTGTTCGACACGCTTTTCGGTGTGGTTGACATCGTACCGGGGCTCTCATTAATCGATTTAGAGACGGCCTAGAAGATTCTGTCCGTATCTGAGAAACAGATTCACTCTGAGCACAATTTTAATTACACTACATGTACATCGAAAATACCAGATTCTGGTTTATTACCAGAATTGCGGTACGTAGCAGTTCCATCAGGTGGCAGTTCCATCGCGTCGATACGCCCATCGCTCGACTAATTTGATCCGCACCGTAATTTGGTTCCGTTGTCGATCTAATTAGCACATTTAGTGGTCACCTTTTGCGGTTAAGAAGACGCACCTGAAAGAGGAGACATCGCGATGGCTCTCAGCGACGCGGACGTCCAACGACAGGTACTCATCGATGTCCCGCAGAGTGTCCACATTCCACACTGCCTTCATTGTTTTGCTCTACCAGATCAAGCACATGATGGCCTTCATCGAGCAGGAGGCCAACGAGAAGGCGGAAGAGATCGACGCCAAAGCTGAGGAAGAGTTCAACATCGAGAAAGGCAGGTTGGTGCAGGAACAGCGACTCAAGATTATGGAGTTCTACGAGAAGAAAGAGAAACAGGTCGAACTGCAGAGACGAATTCAGAGCTCGCACATGCAGAACCAGGCAAGACTCAAGGTGCTCAAGGCGCGCGAGGAGCACATCAGGAACGTGCTCGACGAAGCGAGACACAAACTCATCGAGGTGACCAAGGACCCGAGTATGTACGA
>JAGGCA010000497.1:20490-39093 GCA_022876805.1 Osperalycus tenerphagus | reverse complement strand
AAACGAGCCAAGGAATAGACGAGTCGATGAGGCTCAATCGTATCGCACGAACGTGGTCGCAGCAGAACTCGAGGTGATCGACCCAGCGCCGAACATCACCACATTATTCCGGCAGTTCGACAAGGACTACTTCAATGGTGATCTGACCTCGCGCGGAGTGCGCGTCGAGTGGAGCGGAAAGATGACCAGATGTGCCGGGAAGTGCTACTATCAACGAAGAATCAAGGATTGCTACATCAGACTTTCGAAGCCGCTGCTCAAGTTGCGGTCCAGGAAGGATCTCGTTCAGACCCTTCTACACGAGATGATCCACGCTTACTTGTTCGTCACCGATCAGCGAGACGGTCAGTCGCACGGTCCTCTGTTCCGCATCCACATGAGCAGAATTAACCAGTTGTCGGGCGCCCAGGTGACAGTCTATCATGACTTTCATGACGAGGTCAAGTCGTACAGAGTGCACGTTTGGCGATGCAACGGTCCGTGTAGATACCAGGAGCCTAATTATGGCATGGTCAAGAGGTCTGTCAATCGCGTCCCGGGTCCTGGCGATTTCTGGTGGAAAGGTCATCAACAGAAATGTGGTGGTCAATATGAGAAGATTTCTCAGACCGGTTGACGGTGATTGGTGATTACAGTTCGGCACATTGTCTCATTTTTATCAATTAGTATTAGTCAGGAGTCACGCTTAGCATAATTAAATTGTTAATTGCAATTCTCAATGCGTGTCTTCAGTCACTGATAAAAGCGTGAGTTGTTTGTTCAGCCGGATCTCTCTCGGATCTCTTCGAATAACGTCGATTTCCGACAAATCATTAAAAAAGTTATTCTTCAATGTCCTGAGTTTACTGACAGTACAGTCAATCGTATACGTTTTCTCAGGACACGGATAAATTTCCGTGTACTTCGGACATTCTCCCGTTCGAGTGTTCTATTCTCGAGTCGTGGCGCGTTACTCGATCACCAACTTGGTATCCCGAACCGTTGTATGATCTTCTGATGATCACCGAGTTCCATCCGCACCTTCTTTCGCATGTAGAAAATGGGACAGTCGCTCGACGTGCAGATCACTTCTTCGTGTAGATTTCCTTGGCACCTCTGGCACTGCGTCCACAGGCGAGAGAACTTCACTTGCAACTCGTTCAACTTGTCGATGTTCTCCATGTAAATCTCTCCCTCTCTCTGCTCGCAGTGCTTACAAACGGCCACCGCTAAACAATGGACGAAAAATATGAATTAGTGAACTAAAAAAAAATTAATTTGGCCCTATTTAGTCACTTACAGTCGTCTTCCAGGACAGCCTTGCAACCAATACATTTGTTCTTCCGCAACACGAAACCGGCCAAGGCACCAACTTTCGATGTGACTATGGTTTTGGTGCGTGTATGATCGCCTCCTAGAATGATAGCATGATGAAATTGACGCTTGTTTAAATTTCTAATCAGCATATTTAACCCAGTGAACTTACTCAACAGAATGGAATCTGCTTTCTCGCCGAGAATGGGTTCGAAAATCCGCAGCAGAGGCTTAGACAGTTGTTGGTCCATGTAGTACTGAGTGTCAATCGGAATGTTATTCTCGAGAACGTAGATCGGATCCTCGGACTTGAGGTACGCAGCCGTTCCTTTGGGTGCAGCGATGATCACGTAGGGGACGCGATCACCGAGTTTGGGTGCTCCAGCGGGGTCTCTCTTCTTCATACGGTTTGCCAGCTCGACGTGCGCCTGCTTCGCGGTATAATCGCTGTCGTTCTTGGTCAACTCTTTCGTGATCACCAAGTTGGAGATGTCAGCGCGGTTGCAAAGCAGATCCGAAATGACTTGCTTAGCATGGTTGACGGCACTACCAGGATCGCGGTCCATCAGAATCTTCTGCAAGCACGTGTTGATCAAGTTGGCGACCAGCGGACAGTTATCGCGGCGAACAGTTTCAATGCCCTTGCAGTCCATCTTGTCGTGCTTCTCGGGTCGCGTCCAGTACAGTCCGGCATATCGCTTCTTATTGATGAGCAGATAAGGGTAGTAAACTTTCTCGAACTCGAGTTTGATCGGCTTGACGAACTTGGAGCTGACATACTCAGCAGCCTCCTTTCCCAGTCTCATGGCCTCCTCAACGGTCTCCACTCCGAATTTGACCATCACCGAATCGGTGTCACCATAAATGACCTGTGCATCTTGTGGGTACCCATTGGCGATCGTGTATTTCTCCATCACTGCATTCTTGGTTTGATCGATCATCATCCGACCGAACGCAGTAACTGACTGTGATATATCGAGACATGGCAATTTGCCTACTTGAGCACCAGTGAAACCATAAACCGAATTAGCGCTGATCTTTAATGCTAACTGGCGACCATCGAGCACCTTTTTCTTAAGCGGGTCCTTCTCTTTCTTCAAATCTTCCTTTGCTTTGGTTCGAGCAGCCAAGAGATTCTCTAAGATTTCCGGTAGCAGTCCCTTGCGGACAGACGCCTTGACGAAATAACTGCCAGCAGGAGTCTTGATGAATTGGTCGGCCTTCATTTGGTTTCGCATGGCTGCTGACAGAAGAGTTGTGTAGCATAAATTGTGTGCCATCATGATGGACGGGTACAGAGACGCAAAGTCCAGAGTGGCGATGGGCACGTTGTAGAAACCTTTGCTCGGTTCGATGACCAGAGCACCACTGAAATCTTCACCCTGTTCTGGCTTCATGGCCGGCATAATGAGATCTTGTTCGGACGCTTTTCTGAGTAACTGCGAGATAACTTTGATCTGTTGGCCACGAGTCAGCAGGTAGGAAAGAGGCACGCCTGTGACGCGAGCCATCTCCATGTGATTGATGATGCACATCAATTTGTCCAACAGCCGCAGTGGCAACCACGCATCCTTCAGACAGTAAACAGCAAGTCGACGTCGCGTCTGTTCGTTCCCATTCTGCAAATCGGTGATGATTGAGTGATGAACGTCTTCCTTCTGCTCTTGCAGGAAGTGAAAACTGACAGCGTTCAGCGTGTACGAACGCAGCTTGTAATCACGAAGTAGTACTAACAGTAAATCAAACTGAACTCGTCCCTCGATGTTTATGACTTTATTCTCTCGCTTGCCGAGTTGTTTCGATTGCAGGATCGCCTTTCTGACGTTGGACGGCGTGTTCTTGATACGACCCAAATAGCGAAAACTATCCACCTTCAGCTTCTTTGCGCGTTCGAGCAGGTAACCAAGATCGAAATTCTGAATGTTATATCCCGTTATGATGTCAGGATCGAGTTGGCGAATAAATTCAGCCCACTCTCTCAGCATCTCTTTCTCGGTATTGTACGACTTGACCTGAACTCCAGCAATCGGTGCACATTGTTTGAGTGTGTATATGCGGCGCAAGAACGGATCTTTATCGCCCTGACAGATGACGACATTTGCGATCTGGATGACAGGATCGTGCTCCGGTTCCGGGAAGATGCCCTTCCGGCCAGCACACTCGATGTCGATGCTGACGATGCGGAGTGGCGCGATTCCAGACCACTCGTTTTC
Source organism: Osperalycus tenerphagus (assembly GCA_022876805.1). NCBI lineage: Eukaryota > Metazoa > Arthropoda > Arachnida > Sarcoptiformes > Nematalycidae > Osperalycus > Osperalycus tenerphagus. The sequence continues at coordinate 35,587 of JAGGCA010000497.1, read as the reverse complement.
CGGTGGGTGCGAAATGAAATCGGTCCAGTTGATATCGGCCTCTATCTGACTGCGAGACGTGAACTTGTCCTGCTTTCTCAGCCTGTATTTTCCAGCTGGCAGTTCGATCCAGTTGCATCCATACACCTTCCTGTCCACCATGAATCGGATCTCGAAATCGATATTCGACTCGAATGACTGGAATGCCTGTCCATCCGCCGCAGAACACCTGGCAACGGCTTCAGCGAACGCCGTATTCCCGGATACGAGTCTCGCAACGGCGGGCACCAATTTCGGGAGAGCGACCGTAATCTTGAGAAACGGAGCCTGTTTGTTGCCTTGATAACCATAAATCGACTGTTTCATCACAATCTCCACTGCTAGGATGGCATCGCGCAAATTGTCGGGCCTGCCGCGCATATCGGCGAGAGCGAGTGCGTTGAGCTTGTCTCGGAATTTCTTGCAATTGGCGGACGTGAAATTTCTCGTGATAGGCACGTAGAAGTACGGCGTGAATCCGTGCACATGGCACATGATCGAGTTACCCTCGGTTGTCACTCCGTACATTCGCATGACGGGTCGCGGGCCATCTCGTTCATTTCCCAGTTCGTTGATGTGCTCGCCGCCGTGAAGATCAATGTAGTGATCAATGTCGATTTGCTGGAAGACCACCGACTGACGATTCGGATCGATGTTTTGTGGCGTCGGTCGTGACCATTTCTCGTCACTGTACACATCTTCCGGTGCCTCGCCCTGAGTCGCGCTGGACTCCTGCGAGTCCTGCGACTCATCAACGATCTCCAGGTCATCGATATCGTTGATATCCATGATCGTATCCATCGTGCGGCCAGTAAATGTTCGGGAATTGATGATGAATTGTGTGTAAAAATTTTTGCCGCGAAAATGCGTTGTTGGTATGAAAATCGCGACACCTGGCGAGGAAAATGGACAACTGGAAAGCCAACCGGCAGGTTTGAATGTGCGAATTCCAAGACGTGGACAGACTCATTAATGATGATACGTGCATGGACGGGTCGTCATAAAAACGAAGGTAATGTTATTGGTATTGACGATCCTTGGAACACTCGATGGATTGCCAAAAGATGCGCTGGAATGAAGCTTAATTGCAGGAGTGCTCAGTTCAATGTCACCGCACACCAGCGATGAGACTCATTTGATGTAACGATTAATAACAACCCGATTACCTATCTATTCGTTACAAAAGAGAGACAGTCATTCTTAACGAGTGAGTGCCTCATTATGAAATATCTCTAACAAGAGTTTAGCGGTAACGCATTAATTAGTTTTTTTGCAAAACCTCATATTCTAATTTCCTGTCAGAATTTTCCTCATTTCGGCAAACATTTTTTTACACAGGAAACCATTTCTTCCTTTTGGTATCATTTCGAATCGTTCCCATGAGTAGTATTATATGTAGCCCGTCGGTTAAAGGGTTGAGGCATTTTAAGCTTACTTCAAACTTAAAATGGTTAACTACCTCCCATGTTTTGCCACAAAATAGGACCTATTTGTTTGCGCTTCTCACGTTAGTTATCAGGCAACGTGTCTAAAGTTTAATAAGCAAGCCGATCAATAACCTGACATTCATTAATCGACTATCGTTAATTTACAAGCTGAACAATTACATTGAATGTGACTCTTTCTAGATCATTAATATCATTGAGAGAGCAGTTTGAAAGTGACTGAAAGTGATCGAAGCGAGACATAAACCCTCCAGGAATGACTTACACGTAATACTCGACCCCCTCTTCAAGTGATCCCCTCAGCGATGTTTGCGTTCAGGACAGGTTTGTGCCAGGCTCAAAGCGCAATCATTTCTATGCCAGTACTGACTCGGCAAGTTTAATAAGCGCCACGAATCCCCAGATACGAGTGCGTGTCGTGTGTTCCACATCGCCAGTATTATCCTTAACATTCTACTAGCCGAGTCTCTGATTGGGTTCATGTCAGGAATGCACAAGTTTTCCTCGATTTCCTCGGGAAATTCTCTCCTACCGGAACGACGACGCAGAAACGACACTTCCAAGGCTCCAGTTCAGTTCACTTGAGTCTTATCTTCAAGTTGGTTCCAAGTTTTGTCCCTGAATAGTTTAATAGTTGATACTACTATGACGAAAACTCGTACGAACAAAAGTGGACCACTCGTCGAGGAGGTGCGAAGAAGATTTCTGGAAGAATACGAGCAGAACAAAGGTAACCGACTCATTTGTCCTATTAATAGCTTGCTAATTTGTCAGTATCGTTCCTGTTCCTTGCCTGTTTTACACCCGATAGTCATATTAACATGACTGTGTCATTGTCGCAATAAACAAAATACGTAAAATGCATTTGTGTTTGATGACAGAGCTTTACGATGAACGAGACATCGAAAAAGTTGAGAGAAGCGAGTGGTTCGTGAAGCGGTTCCTGATCGCGCGAGGACGCAACGTTGACCAGACATTCACGATGTTGCGGGATGCGCTCAGGTGGAGAAAAGAATTCGGATACCACCTTTCCTTGGACGATATGTTTCCACGCGAGTTCTACATGATTGGGGCATTGTTTCCCTATGAGAAGGACCGTGAGGGCAACACGATGGTTTACATGCGTGTTAAATACCATAGGAAAGTGCCGGAAATGATTGAAGCCGAGAAGCATTTTCTCATGCATATCGCGCGGAAAATCGATCAAGAAACGGATGGCGATGGAATGGCCATCGTGTTCGACATCAGCGGTGTCGGATATGCCAATGCTGACTTCGAGTTCTTGAAATTCCTCCTTCACTGTATGAAATCGTACTTTCCGGTTGGCTTGAAGTATATCCTCGTTTACCCCGAATTACCATGGATACTGAACGCCCTGAAGAAAGTGGCTGTGGCCCTCGTACCAGCAGATATATTCGGACTCGTGCGATTTTCAGGCAAGAAAGATATTTTCAACTACATTGCACCCGAGAACCTACCCGATTACATGGGTGGTACTTGCACGAGGAATTACCGTTGGGTGCCGCCTGGTTGCCCGACTGTTTTCAAGCTAGCAAAATTAAACGGCCACGATGACGAAACTATCAACCGACTATTGCCAACATTCCAGGAGAACCTCGATGAAATCGAAGAAGCAGCGAAAAGTGGTATTAAGTACACCGACCCACCGTACGCGGCCAAGGCTTACGCCGATTATGAAGCAGAATTCGGGATCCGTCCCGAGGGTGCCCCGAATCCTGAAGAAAATGTAGTGTCCGAACAAAATGAGGCAGATGACGAACAGTGCGACTCGATGTTTCGAAGCATGATTTCTCTGCCGCCGCCCGGTGATGCCTCTGTTTTGCGGATGTTCCCCGATAATTATGTTCAGCTTTCTTACGACCCGCAACGCAAGACTTACGCCGCGTCCGTTACCATTTGCAACACGAGCCGAAGTGCCGTCGCGTTCAAAGTCCAGTCCAATGTGAGTACATCTATTTGCTATTCTCAATGTTCATATCAATGAATCATTGATAATCAAATGTAGAGTGATCTAATGAAATATTTTCTCTTCGATCAGAATCCGCGGAGTTACAGCGTTTCACCGAGATTGGGCATCTTGCTGGAAAATGCTGCACTCAGTTTCACTATCACTCTGCTCCAGGATGGCGAGTATCGACAGAAGGACAAGTTCCTGATACTGGCGCAGCCAATATCCGAGCCGAAGATGACAGTGACCGAGTTCCTCAAACTCTGGCAAGACCCGAAATCCATGGTGGTGTCCTACAAACTGGGATCTAATTTCAAGCGACGCAGCAACCTCGTGGCAGTGAATGATGTGGATGCTGCGGACGCTGCAGAGGAAAGCGAAATTTTGTCGATTGAGGATCAGTTACAATCGCTGTCGACGCTCTGCAACAAACTCGATCAACGACAGCAAAACCTGATGACCGTCACAATCTTTTTATTTGTCATAATGACGCTGGCAATTATCTGGGTGTCCGTTTCGTATTCGTACGGCGTGCAACCGATCGAGGGCTTGGAGTTGACCACTGAGTACGTCAAAGAGACAATTCGTGAAAATTGGCAGTAAGCAGTGCAAGGCATTCACTTAACGATCGTTATCGTGCTCACTAATGATATACGCAATACTCGATGCAATTTCATCACTTTGATTAGCGATGTCTTGTTTTTATGCGATATTTTATACCGATGTTTCAGTATGATAATAAACTCGTTTGTTTGGACGAAAACGGTTTGCCTAAGCAATCTATCAATAAATAGCGAAAGTAAGCAGCTCAACTATTCAAAATCAGCCTCGGAATTGAGAGTTAAATATAGTACAAATACAAATCCAGCAGACTGGATGACTGGTAATATTGATCACGGAATATCAGATAGATCACGATCACGGTACTGACTTTGCCACCTTTCTTGGCGGAATTACTTGAATGAGTGCGTCTGACCAGGGAATTCCGATCGTCACCAGTAGCAGGATATCGAACACTAGAATAACAAAAAATGAGCAAACTGCAGTCTCGTCATGTATGATGATTACCGTGATTGACAGCCAGCACTTTCCGCTGACAGAGTTTAATATGCTCGTCAATAGGAAGACGAGCCGTGGTGATCTTCCTCTCTTGAGCGCGCTTCTGACACAATCCTTTGTGCCGATTGTGGTCCACCAGACCTCCGATCACGTAGACAGCATCTCGTCGAGCTTGAATCTGGTCGGACGGCGGTAAAACATTCTCCGATTCGGCAGTGAGGTAGATAATCGAGTCTCGGTCGAAAATGTCGACGTAATCACTTTCGACACAATTGCAGTCCCAGTGGTCGTATCCTGGATGAATTTCAGACAAATGTTGCTTCATATTGCCGTCAACGGACGTCAAATACAGTTGGCACGGTTGATCGCATCTTCTGTTGGTCGAGTAGCATCTCTGAACTTGCTTCAACAGTTTTCGTACTTCGTCTTCGTTCATTAGATCATAGAAATCCAGATCGATGACGATCTTTATTGTGTTCGTTGATTGACTCATCAACTTTATCGGTGGTCTGCTCGCTGTCTTCACGACGTGCCCACCACCATTGTCGACGATCTGTGCCTTTCGCAATTTGTGTTTCTCTTTCTCCTTCTTCTTGCGTTCGGATTTATTCTCCAACCATTTCTTCTGTTTCTCGAGCTTCTTGATTTGTCGCTTCGACATCGGACTAGCTCGCTGCTGCTGTTCTTGATGCGACATCAGGCAGGGACATTCTTCGTCGTCTTCTGCGTGTCCATTCATGAGGTGAGAATGGAATTGGTTGAACTAAATGAAAAATGAAACCGAATTATTGTGAACTTGTATTTTCGCAGGTTTTTCACTTCGCAGCTGCCACCTCGTGGCAAAAAATAGAAACTTTGCATCGAGAGGAACTCGAACGAGAACTTGTTGGGCGAGTTCTCGTCTTCTATTCTTCGTCAACTTCTTCGAGGGTTTGTGGTCAGCATTCGAAAGGTTCGGAAGTGAACAAGTCCATTTTGTGCCTTTTTGCGCCTCTCACCTTCATTCGTGAACCGATGCGAGTTTCGTTGGTCGTTCGCTCGCGGACCGCAGTTTGAGTGTGAATCGGCATTGTGTAAACAAAGAAGCGAGAGTTGAAGTGAGGGTGATGATTGTGGTGGCCTTTAAGAGTGCATCAAGTGAGGTGAATGTGGCAAACTGATGGAGAGGACGATGATCGACATGTCGACGAGCGGGAGGTGAGGGCGGGCGAGAGAGACATCGCGAATTTATAGTATCCTCAAACGCCGAACCCAACCGCACGGCCATTAACAGTAATCAAACCGCGCTAATCACTGCCGTGTTTCTCGTCATTTCAGGTATACTTTACATGGATATCGTCACCTTGACGCCATTCATCGTTCGCTTACTTGATCGCCGTCATATCGCCATTTATTGGGAAGTCTCAATGACATGACTACTTCTGCCCGAATTTCGGCGAATGAACCGGACAGGAAATCGAAATCGAAACTGACAATGAGATTGAGAATGCGGCTAAAACCGCAATCGACGTGCATGAAAACGGTGGCGCTGAGTTCCCGTCGCGTCGGTGGTCGGAGAATCTCGCGCCTGGTTACCATCGAGCTGGTCATCGCCTATTTATTCTGTGCCTTTTCGCATTTCTCCGTGCAGCTCATGGCAGGTAAGAAAAAGTTGAGCAAAACTTCACTATGAAAGCGGACGCGTCACAATTGTCAAAACGAATCTGGTCCATAATCGTGGCGAGACTCATTGTGAAGTTTTGCTTTTTTCCCGACTGTCTTGTTATGTGTTTTATCTCGGCATCTCGACAGTTTTGCGCATGCAGTGCAGTAAAGCAAAACGGTGCGAAAATAAGTCGAGCAGAACATTTTGAAAGTAGGATAGCAAACAACAAACAACAGTTGCCGAATGCAGCGCAAATTATCTCGCTTTATATAACCGCAACGAGCGAACTTTATTAAATGCCATTACAAACACATTTCGGTGTGATGCTGACACATCGGGCTTCGAACCGAACTTGGAATCCTGTATTGCTGATTCTTCGCGGCTTTTCGCTGCCGCTGTGCTACTCTAATCGAGTTCTGTGAGTGCTTTCCTTTCAGATGCATGTATGCGATTTACTTTTTCATATTCCCAGCAGGACAGGAATTTCGATCATTCCTCTCGCCTTGAAAAGAGTGTCCACCAAAAATCTGTTCTGTTCCTGCTGTCTGCCCGTTTTCAAGTTCCCTTCACTTACAATGCAAGTCTTGCATTATTATTGGCATAAGAATCTCTCTCTTGTCAAGGTGCTCTCCGGACCAGGACCAGAATTTTCTCAACATATGGGCAGTACTGTGCATTGCACGCATTCTTCTGTTTCCCTCTCCGAATCTATTTTCGCGACACCGTTCTCAGTCTGTCTCATTCAGTCATATTCGCATTGCATTTCCCCCCATTGGCATTCTAATTCTTTTTCACACGCCGCTCACTCAGACGCAAGTCGAGAATTGGTTTTGTCTTTCTTCTGTCTTACTCGAGCATGTAAATAGTTCTCGTAGTAAATCTCACACTCGAGTCGAGTCGATCGTTTATGCGCCGACTTGAGCGTGTGAAGTGTTGTGTCCTCAGCAAAGGGGCCGAAGGGGTTGTTTGATAGGGGGAGACGGACTTTGTTTTGCTGTGCCTCGGAAATACAAAACATTCTTGCCTCTGACAAAGGGCATTATTTGATTACTTAAGAAAAGTAAGGTGGAAGTCTGACGATGATATGTTGCGGCGGTGATGATGTTGCGCGAGGCAACGAAGCTAGTTAAGGGCAGGACAGCGGTCCTAGACGTGCATGCATGATGATTGTAAAGTTGCCAAGAAAAACTTGTCGTGCAGGTGCATTGCTTGCAATCATTGGCACTGTAATGATGCCCTTTCCTGTTGGAGAGCGTTCATGCAGAACGAACTGTAACCGAGTCGGGCTTGCTCGGGGAAGACGAGTGTGTAATTTTGCTTCAATTCACCAGTCCAGACCACTTACGTGACATCCCATCTCATCATCTCGTTTCATTGCATCTTCTCGCAGGTTCAATAGACTTAATTGCAGAACGGCCTGCAAATTCCAATGTGATACTCGGCTCGACGACCGAATTCAAATGTGGCGTCAGAGACAACCAAAGACATTCGACGACGATTCGATGGCTATTTAGTGAGAGAAACGTAACCGAATCGAACAGGATTAAAATAGTGGACGACGGAAATGTTTCACTTCTTCGTATTGAGCAAGTTCGAAATACCGATGTCGGAGTTTACACTTGTCAAGCAGAATCGGAGAATGGGGAAGATAAAAGAAATGCCCGACTCGATGTGATTGAATTGCCACATCCGCCCGCCAGTGTGAGAGCCGAACTGACTGGTGATGGTCAAGTGAGAGTGACTTGGGTGCCGCAGTTTGATGGAAACAGTCCGATTATCAAGTATACCGTACAAAAGCGAACTGTAACGAATGCACACAGCATTGAGGACGACATTCCGCACGTTAATAACTGGGAAATTGCTATGGCCAATATTTCCGCTTCCCAGCACAGTGTTCTACTCGGAAATCTAAGGCCGGCAAAGAGTTATCACTTTCGAGTGAGTGCCGTGAACAAAGTGGGAGAAGGTCAACCCAGCATTCCGACGAGCCTGCCCGTTACACTGCCGGCACAACCACCGAGTGCTCCTCCACTGGGCGTTGTCGGTGCTCCCCGGTCATCCACCGCCATCACCATTCAGTGGCAACCACCGCCATTCGAGGCACAAAACGGACAGCTAATGGGATACATCGTGCGCTACAAGCTGGCTGGATATGCGGAACACACTCCGTGGTATCGCTACAATGTGACGAACGCTGCTCACCTGTCTTTGCTTTTGGACGATTTAATTGTCTGGCAGAATTATGAAATTCAAGTTGCTGCTTATAATGAAATGGGACTCGGCACATTCAGGTAAGTAATTTAGTTGTTATATAAACCACGGCGTAATAATGGGTTTCTATTTATTATCAATTTAGTCCAAGCATTCAAGTTAGAACCAAAGAAGGCAAGCCAGCCGGGTCACCGAGCGATGTTAAAGCTGCAGCGGTTAATTCAACCACAATTGAGATCTCATGGAGCCCGCCTCCTCCGCAGCTAATCAATGGTGTCAATCAGGGTTACAAAATTCAAGCGTGGACAGAACCGAATGTCGAATCAGCAGTGCTTGCCAAAGAAGTAGTTGTTGCTCCTTCACCTGTTCCTAATGCCTTCCACAGCCAGGCTGCATTGATGAATGGCCTCGAACCGTACACTACTTTTTACGTGACTGTTCTCTGTTTCACGAGTGCCGGTGATGGGCCGAGGAACGACGTGCCCGCTAAAATCACTACTGAAGAAGATTTGCCAATGGAAGTGAGTGATCTGCGTTTCAAGGATGTCCTGGATACCAGTCTTCGAGTATTGTGGTCACCGCCGATCAAAGCGAATGGCGAGTTGACAGCGTACACGTTAAAGTACTTCACAGTGGGAGCGAGAGAGCACGACAAGATGGCACTGAATTACACATCCAGCATTAATGAAACTCGTATCACAAACTTGCGGCCACAAACGACGTATTCGTTCGAGATAAATGCGTGGACACGCGTCGGTCCTGGTCCCGTTAAGACAGTCACCGTGCAGAGCAGTGTTCCGCCCGTTCTCCCTCATCCGCCAACTCATTTGGCCATCTCCAACATTGGTCCATTTTCAGTGGTCCTTCAGTTCACGCCGGGTTTTAACGGAAATGCATCAATCGACACGTGGCTGGTCGAAACGCAGTTATTTCGCAAGAGTTCACGTTGGGATTTAATTTACGAATCGACTAATCACACGCAAGGCAGCGCGATCACCGTTCGCAATTTGCAGCCGTACACGGAGTATCGTCTTCGATTAACGCCTGTGAATGTCGTTGGACCAAGTAGGTACCCGTCAGAGCCATCGCCACCTTTCCAGACTCTGCAGGTTCCTCCCGCTCACCCGCCTCAGGATGTCACAGTTGAAAGCGTATCGGCCACCGCTTTACGAGTTCGCTGGAGGCCTCTCTCTCCGCAGTCTTGGTACGGACATCCTCGCGGTTACAACATCACTTTGAGAAACGTATCGAGCATGCAAGTTCATGGAGCAATGTCTGAGAATTACGAATCCAACGCGCATTTGATAACCAACCTGGAAGAATTTGCCAATTACGGTATTCAAGTATTCGCAGTGAACGATGCTGGGTCGAGCAACGGCAGTGATATAATATGGCAGCGCACAAATGAAGCAGTGCCATCGACGGGGCCCTCGTTCGTCAACGTCACTGCTACATCCTCTACAACGATCGTCGTTGAGTGGGGTGCCATCAAACAGAAGGACGAGAATGGGATCATTCATGGTTACAAAGTTAGATATATGGCTACGAAGCCGGGATCAGCCGTCCAATACAAGGTCGTTGAAGACAATGCAACTCGGACAACGACACTCACCGACCTGAAGAAGTACACCAAGTACAAGATAGCCGTTTGTGCCTTCACTTCGGTCGGCGATGGCGCGTACAGCGAGTCGCAGTTGGTGCGCACTTTTGAGGGTTTACCGGGATCGCCCGTCAACCTCACTTTTCCGTCCGTGTCTCGTACAAGTGCACGCATTTTGTGGGATCTTCCCGATGAACCCAACGGGGAGGTACTCGCATATCGCGTAACATATAGAAAGATTACCGAAGAACAGGGGATCACATCTGAGGAGCTCTCATCAACTGACCGAACTTACAAAGTATCGGATTTGAGGCCAGATACTTATTACCTGTTCAGCGTCACTGCGAAAACTAAAGAAGGTGCTGTGTACTGGTAAAGTATGAAAAGCAAACTCATCTCTCTACTTTGCTTTTTGCAGGATGGGGCAAAGCGGCCGATGCGCTGGTCTACACAACATACTTGGAGCTCCGGGCTCGACTCCCATTCTATAGGTAATTAGGTTTGATTAACTGCAGTTTAAGTGCGTTCCTTAATGGCTTTCCTTTGCCTGGTTCACAGAGAGAGTTGGTTTGTGATTTTGTGTGCGTGTCTCAGTGTGGTCATCACCATTATGGTGACCGCCATGCTGTGTGTTCAGAGCAAGAGTTACAAGTACAAGCAGGACGCAAAGAAATCGTCCAGTCAGGACAATTTGGGTGACACGGGATTCACGATCGACGACAACATGGAAACTCACTACCCGACTGGATTCGAGCTCCTCCACCCAGGACTGTCGACAAATCAACAACGACGCAGCAACGGGACACTGAGCACAACAGTGAGTGCAGCGACAGCCACAAAGCCACGATCACCACCGCGACCAAATCCAGGGTAGGACTGCAAATCAGTGAAGAATGACAACTTGTCACTTATTCGATTTCCCCATGACAGATCCGTTGCGTACTCGGACGATGAAGACGTTTTCGAAGACAGCGACGAAATTGCGAAAGGCGCGGCTTCACTTTATGAGAGCAGTGGTGACAGTCTAACGGAGAAACCGAGCGAAATGAGCAGTTCGGGTCCGGAATCGGAATCAGAACGAGACGACGACGGAAATGCAAGCCATCATTTCGTGAACCACTACGCCAACGTGAACGACACACTGCGAAAGGGACAAACGTCGTGGAAGAGACACGCCAAGCCATACATGGTTCCCAGCGAGCCCAAAATGCCACAGCGACCTGCGCCCCCCGCTCCTCATCACCCTCATCATCCTCATTCACAGTCGCATTCTCGTTCTCACCACAACCCAACACCTTCGCCACCGTCTCATCCCCTGCCACCTGCGCCTCCCAGCTATCATTCAGCCGTTGCCGTCTCTGCCAAAGATGATAGCGAGCTCGACAGTCCGATCGTCAACCTGAACGGAGGTCGCATCATCGTCAACAACATGGCCGGAAGTCGAGCGCCTCTGCCCGGGTTTTCGTCTTTTGTATGATTGATCAGTTTGTATTGCATCATGTATCATAGCAGCACCGCCCTGTAGATAGCAGATCACATTTTTAGTTTTACACCTACTTCATGTCGGAAAGTCTGCCGACTGTTTTTTTAAATTTCAAGATACAATACAGAAACGTAGAATAATAACGACATTTAGAATAAGTATGATGGAGGTGCGATGTCGATGATGCGGTGAACCACCATCATTGATCACCTCGATGAAGTTCTGGTTTGGCGAACATCATCAGGAGGCCGTAGAGAACAAGGCAGGAACGAAAGGAATCCATCTCCAGCTCCACTTAGCTCTCACCACTCCATACTAACATAGAGAGGGTTAACATTTGCACACTTGGGAGCTAACATTGGAACTCTGTTGCAATGTTGAGGAGCGCCGCAGTTAGGTGAGGGTATTTCACGATTTTATGCACTCCTTGCTCTGATGCCGCTGGTTCATAGAAAATGCCCAAGAAATCGGCATTCTTGCCGTCGTCTGTTTGATAGAAACCAATCGTTTTATCTCCATAGCCCATGTTTTCCATCGAAACGACTTGGTTCCATTCTTCAGTAGTGGTCTGGCTAAACACTATAACTTGCAGGAGAGTAACAACGGAAACAATGCAACCAACGGACAACAGGAGAATCTAGACAACTGGAGTCTGCTATTGTTTAAATCGTGAAGCCGCTTCAACAGAGGAACTTTCAATCGATGCATCACCATTCCTGATGCCGATACTTTCTCATCAGTTTGCATTGCGCTGTTATCCTTGTTCACCTTGAGCACGATCCTCGGCGAGATGCCTGCATTGATGTCTTTGAAATGCAAACCAATCTTGAGAAACACATTGATCGTAGAAACGGTAACACCACATCCAAACACGCCCAAATGTTCTTTATTCTCTTCCAACTCGTTGAAAAATTCGTCCAAGAGAATAGTTCCTAGTTCCTTTCTGATGGAGCGCGAAGGTGACTTCGTGTGGTGTTTCGTTCTCGAACTTGGCTTTCGGTAAGCGCTTCCCGATGAATTGGTTAAATTCAATCGGTTTCCACTTTTCCTAGAAAAAGGGAAAGACGATTAAACGATATGCATACGGAGATTCCCATATTTAGATTCCCATATTTACCGATTTGCCAATTCTCAAGTGACGGCGAGCTCCCAATGTTGTTTTGAAAAACACTGACGAACCGCAGCACTTCACTTTACCCGACGACATGATGGCAATTCTGTCGCCGAGAACGTCTTCTTCCATGTGATGCGTCGTCAGCAGAATCAAGCGCTGTGACCGGATTGCCAACAACAAGTCCCATATACTGCGTCTTGATTCCGGATCCATACCTGGAAGTACAGAGTCAATTGTCACAAGTTGACCAACATTGGCAACATTTGACTTTACGACTCATACCTGCTGTCGGTTCGTCTAAAATCAGAATTCTGGAATTGGCCACCGGACAGGTGCGCGGCGTACTTTTCTCTGTGTGAAGCGAGTTGCAAGTGATCCAACATGTGGGTTATTTCATCATCAAGTTGATGACCGTCACCGCCTTTAATGAAACCGAAAAACTTGAGATGATCCTTGACTGTGATTTCGTCATACAGGACGTCGGTGCTGGGGACACAATCCCATGCTTCTAGCCCAATGCGGGTCTCGTGCCGCGTCATATCCGTCGACAAGCAACTTGCCACTGGTCAGCGAATGAAGACCGGTGAGCATACTGATGAGTGTCGTCTTTCCAGCGCCGTTGTGACCTGTCGATATAAAAAAAAGCAACTCCGTTGGTTATGAATCAAGAAATTATCCATTAATTGATTTCCCAATTGTAAAGTTGAACGGTTCGTTAACTTGGTGAGTTGACGAGCGCTTTGTTAATAAACTGACTGAGCAGAGCGGTGATTTGATTTGATTTGATTTGATCTGGCCATGGTAGACTTTAAGCGAAACTCCTTTGACAGCATGCACTTTCCGCTTTCCCGCGTTAAAACCTTTCTCGAGTGAGTCGATGACAATTCCAACTTTGAGCGTGCTTGGTTCGTGCTCGAAGAACTCGCTGCGTCGAATGTCAGTCAAATCAGACCCAAAGACGTTTTCTTCCACTCGCCCATTATAGCCCCACGTGGACGGCAGAAAAGGGGAGTAGAGCGCTTTCGGAACTCCATCTTGGTCCGGCTTAACTGCATCGACATACCAAATCACTGTTGAGAAAATTACACACGAAAGTAGCATGACGAATATAATGATGCCGATGTTCAGGAGATGATACAAAGACAGCACATGAAATAAATTCGGCCACGTTGTCAAAAATTCGCCGTAAAGGCGCGTAGAACAATCCGTAAGCGTCGCACTCGATGAGGCACTCATCCAATCTGGAAGGAAACCGATAAAAAATAAACTTGCGGCGGACAAAATGTTGATTCAGCCTGGAACTTGGTGTCATTATTAATGACTCTTTGGGTTTGCGTATTAATCAACTCCTGTGAGCATTAGTTGACTGAATAAGTAGTGCATGCTTACATCCTAAGCGCGTAATTGGGCAGAATGCAGAAACAGGTGCAGCCATTTGGAGCACTCACGAATCCCTCAGTTTCCGTTTGACCAGATTCCTTCTTCAATATGCGATCGACCATCTCTCGAAGTCCAACCCATACAAGGGACGCGACCACGACCGCTCTTGTTGGACTCTGAAAGAATGTCGATATGACCAATGTGAAGAGCAGCAACGATGCACAGTAAACGACTAAGATAGTCAACCAAAGTGTGGGCGATGCGTAGTCCAGGAGAGCGTTTGCGGGAACGGTCAACATCATGCACTGAATGGTGGCTAAGATAAGTGTCGCAAAAATGGCTTCAAACGAACAATGAAACTGTTCTGTTCAAGTCCATCGACGCCTAGCTTGTGTTCTGGATCAGTCTCACCTTGAAAAATACATCCAATTGTTTACTCCAATCAATCGCAACATGTCCCGAGCCTTGTTCATTTTCTCGTTAACAACTCGCTTGATGACAAAGAGAGCCATCAGCATGAAACCGATGGGACAGTATTGAGATGGACACATAGAACGGCTTCAGCTTGCCTGAACCAGGAAATAGAGCGCCGAGTCATGACTCCTGGAATTGTGGATGCGACACGTGGCAAAGGGTATGGACAATCGTTGACTCAACACTTGCGTATCGTTTGGCACGAATTGCTCATCTTCGTTGCCCAGGTACTTTTTGGCGATCATCTTCATGTATACGCGACTCACCATCAACTGCACAGCGATGAAATTGGTTCCCAGGTAGTGATCAGCATGCTGATGAGGAGCGAGGTGCTTCTTGGGGTAGGCGTAAAACGGTAACCGAAACTTGTTCGTCCTGATGGTGAACTTGAAGTGAATGTGAAGTGAATGTGAAGTGAATGTGAAGTGAATGTGAAGTGAATGGGCATCTCGATATCCCGATCGAACTGGATACTGTTACTGCTGATCAAGTCCTCTATGATGACTCCGGCATGACTCGTTTCATTCTCGCAACAAGCTCAGCTTCGGTGTTGACTTCAATTGCAGCAGGACGACCATCGATGAACTGTACCAATGTCGATATTGTCACGTTTCTCGTGATCCTCCTTATTTTTGCGGCGCACATCCGGCGTTAGCCGGAAGTGCACCAATGTCGAGTTCGCCACATCCGGCGAAGCCA
>JAGGCA010000495.1:24750-43072 GCA_022876805.1 Osperalycus tenerphagus | reverse complement strand
CAACGAGAGGGATAGAGACAGAGACCGCAATCGAGAACGGGACCATCGAGATAATCGAGATCATCGGGATAATCGAGATCATCGAGACAGAGGAGGGTTGCCATCTCGGTACGATTCTCGAGGACGTGGTTACCTTACGGGACCGTTCATAGCGAAGTCGTTCGAATTTCGGCGTTCTCGTGGAGCGAACGACTGGAATCAAAATCAGACAGATCGGCGTGATGAGCGACCACCACGAATCTCGAACCAGTCTGGTCGGCAACATCAACAGCCGAGTGCAGATAAAGGAAATGTTGGTCTTAGCAGTTCTGGTCAGCAACATCAGCACCAGTTGCACCATCACCACCAGCATCTGCAGCAGCAGCAACAGCAACAGCAACAGCAACAGCAACAGCAACAACAACAGCGACCTCCGCAACCGTCGTCGTGTCCTCCACAGCCGACGACGTGCCCACCACAACAGGCGCATCCCGTGTCAAGTTCGGTCGGGCCCGTGTGTCCCCCGCAGTCGACCAGCTGTGCTCTACAGCAACCCGTGTCGATAACTGTGGGAGTGAGACCAGTGTGTCCACCGCAATCGGCCACGGGTCCCCAGCAGCATCCTGCCGCGCAGTGTCCAGTGGGTCCAGTCGGTCCTGTGGGCCACAGGTGGACGGCATGGTATCCCTTAGTGTTCCGACCCCCTTCCCTGGCACCCGCGCCCGAATTGAATCCCAACAATCCTTACAAACGGCAGAATCAACGACCCTTTTTTTAATGCACTTGATAGCGGATATCCTGTACAGCTGATAAACTTTCAGATAATGTATGACTCATCTCGGATCAATCAAACATTAAACCCGCTTTTGCCAGTTAATTAGATTACTATTCGCGAGCGGGCTCAAATTTTTTCTTACGGATCACAGCAAGGCAGAACTTCAAGTTCTATGTGATGCCTTCGAATGTGGATTATCGTCGCTCATTCCGTATCCGTCACCAGCACCGTTTTGCATGCTCAATGAATAGAGTTTGTTGTTGGTGATTTCCAGACGAAACATTTCCGATTGCAATTCGGCCATGCGGTCCTAATGTGTAAAATATAAAATTCAGTATATTTCACACGAAATGTGTCATTAACTCTTTGAATGCAACCTGAAGTTCGGTGTTGTCTTTGGGCTCTGATCCACTTTGAATGAGTTTCTTGATTGTGATCAATTCTTCATTCTGTAAGTATGACACAAAAGATAAAAGTTCGCGCGAAGAACTGTTGAGCGACTTTGACAGACCCTTGCTTCGAGCGAGGAGACTCTTTGCTTCAGTTCTGCGATCAGCTGCGTCTGTTCGATATCCCTAATTCGCTTCATCATCTGCTCTTCCTTCATCTTGAAATCGATGTCAGCGAACCTCCTCTGCTCCTCTTTCATCGCATTCTGTAGTTGTCTCTCCTTCTCTGCACGCTGATCGAACTCTTCCTTCATCTTGTTGATCTCGTCCGCTTGTCTTCGTATCTGATTCAAGCTCACTTGATTTTGAGTTTCTAGCTCCATCACCTTCTGGCGTAACTCTTTTAATTGAGCGACTGCTTCCGCCTTGATGAAGAGAGAAAGACGCACGCTTTAAATTATAAAGTCCACGTCTCTGACAAGTGGTGAGTGCAAAGAGCATGCAACATACCTCTCGCATTTTCGTGCCCATCAACTCCTGTTTGAGTCGATTAATTTCATTGGACTGGTCGGAATTCCTCTTAGAGAGACTATTGCCAATGAGCTTCAATGGGCTGGAAGTCACAGAAGTCAAGCTCGAGGGCTGGGAATTGCTTCCTGCTTCCAATGAGTTGGGCTGTGATGACTCTCCACTGCTGGGATGAGCTGACGATAAGTGTTCCTGCCACATTTGCTGCAGATCAGCTATTTTCTGTCTCAACTCCTTCATCGACAGATTTGCTTCCGCTTCCCTTAATTTAACAGCGATCAGTTCCTCTTGAAGTTGCGCAACAACGTCGGACGGTAGCTCCTCTCGTTGGCTGTGAAAATTGAACAACGAGTATGTATTGAAAATGGAGACTAGTTAAAGAATTTTATTGAGTTTTTAACTCACCGTTTATTCACTTCTTCCAAGTCGTCTATGCGTGCTCGCAGACCTTTCATTTCGTCATTTGCTTCGGCTTCTCTGAGCTTGACAGCTACCAATTCTTCTTGCAGCGTCTCGATAACCAACTGCGACTCTTTCGAGTATTCCTTCGTCTGTGTGTTTTTGGCCTCCAATAGTTCTTGAATTCTGGAATGGGCTTTTTCCAATTCTTGCTTGTGCTCTTCATCCTTCTGTTTGAGTGCCGCCAATTCGCGTTTAATTACGTAATTATCTTCTGCTTCTTGAGCCCTGCTCACTTGACCCTGTATGAGTTTGTCGGCAAGTTCGGCACTTTCTTGCTCTAACGTCTCCAGACGTTGCCTAAGCAAACGATTTTCAGTTCTCAATCTCTGCAATAAACAGAAAATGCAGTCAGAAGAGAAAACGACGTCATCACAGAGCTAATCGCACTCGAAGTTCGACCATCTCTTCCTGCTCTTTGGCTTTCAATGTGTTGTAATCCTTACATAGTCTGGAACGAAACAAAATTAATTAGTCAACTATAAATCAGCAGGGAGGGCCAGCACCGTTTCCTGAAAAAATTTCATCATACTTCTTCATCTTCTTCGCGTCGTATTTCACTTGCACGGCCAGCGTCACAAGATAATCGGGATCAACTTCGATTTTAGCCGGCATCTCCTTCTGGAAAAATTTCAGCAAGCCTTCCATATCGAGCTTGAGTAGTTCTTCTTTGCCTATCATGAGAATTGCTATCGAGATGCGAAAAATCATTTCGATGCCTTCGGATAAAAAGAGATCCATCACGCGATAAGCGATATGCAAAGGCAAACATGATGTAAATAATGTTAGGAACCACGACGATGCGTACATCGATGTGTAATAATTTTGCGATTGAAAGTGCACGTAGAGTTCTGGTAGCTGTTCCTGTATGAAGAAGCCCAAACAAACAGTTAGACAATCGGCGAAACAAAAAGTTCTCATTCGCTCTACTCACTTGCACCATACATTCGAGCTGATAAATACACAACCCCAATTCTGCCTAATTAATATGCGAATTCAATTAAAATTTTGATATCAGATAAGATATCGATAATAGCAAGACATATTTAGTCATTTGCATTATTTTATCACCAGAGTAATTACTTGAAATTGGAAATTATGTACTTACCATGGTTGGCTTATAAATCTCTCTCATTCGATAATCCTGCATAATCTTGACAAGGACGGCAAATGCATCCTCTTCGGGCATTTGTAGCAATAAGACACCAACAAGAAAGGCACTCCCTTGACAATAACCCACTTCAGAATCGAACACTGAGTAAGCCTTCATCACGTTGAACAATGACACCTGTCCAGGTCCATTCTTGTCCTTGAAGAACTCGTGCTCGGGATACGTTCTGGCTATGTCGCGTTTGATGACCTGCACGTGGCAAGTAAAATGATAACATGATAAAAGTGTAATTTGAATTAATGCCAGAACACTGAAATGATGCATGCACTATTTATAATTGTGAATTGGTCTGGTTGAGTTTAATTAGCGATAATTTATGTATCTGTCTGATTTCTTACTTTTTCACATGGCGATGACTGTCGCAAATACTCGGCGTACTGCTCGTGGATCGTTGAAGCAGGCTGAGCACCGCAAAGTAGTTGCCAGACCATTCCTCAAAGAGGAGTTTAAAATTATAAGTCTGTCTTTTCAAATCACACTCAGTGAACTGATCACCATTTCTAGTTACTCACCTCGAAAGTGTTGCGGAATCCCTTTGCGCACCAGGTCCTAATATAAGACAACGTAAATTGAGAAAAACGAAAAATACATAACACAGTGTCCCGATTCTTAAACTGTCGCGTGTAATGCACTCCGAATGAGCACTCCTCAGACAACTTACCTTGACGTAACCATTGCCTTTCTTATACTGATTATGCCAGTCGTTCACCACACTTCCCCACACCAGCCACAAATCTTCGCTATTCTCGGCTTCATTCGTTGCCATTTCCGAATTCATCTGCGATAAACTGTCTGACAGTAGCGACGTGTCAGAAGATCGTCGCGAATGCGAGTGTCCTGAATTTGACGCCAACGAGTTTAACGATTTGACATCGGTCTCGATGAGTCTGCAACGAGCCAATGCATAGTCATGAGCAGAGTCAGAAATAAGTAGCTAGCAGCTGTCTGTCGGTCTGTGTTTAAACTGCTATAGATAGTGAAGCAACGAAACGTAGCATGTGAAAACATTGCACAACGTGTCGCATTTAAATGCGCGGCTTCATCCTTCTTACGGGCCAGCGCGAATCTAATGTCAAGGTGACTACCGACCAGTAAACGAGCCTTTCTTTCCAACTCAATTGCGGAAGAGTTTCGCAGATCGGGTTAAAACGCACCCCAAATTCTTTTGCTACAGAATAGCTCGGGTCGACTAGTATTCAGGATAAGCATCCATGAGAAGTTTGATAAATGAAATCATTATCTGCCTGTGTGCGCAACCTGGTTAATTACTGCCTAAGCTCGTCACTCACCAGCGAAAGTCGGTCAGGAGCATATAATATATATAATCCAAATTACTCAAAATTCTAATTCAGTAGTAAATTATCAATAATGCCGAAATGATCGCGTAATAAAGACAACTCTCTTACCGATTCTGCTTCTCAAGTCGGGCTAATAATTCGAGGTCCGCTTTAGAGCACTTCTCTTTATCACTATCACTTAATTCGTGTTTCGTTGTTGCTGTTGCTGTTGTTTGGGCATCACAATCATTAGATTCGTTTGACGTTTTCCGTGAAGTCATAATGCGAGTACAGAATTCGACATTAGAATTCGATGTCGAGACACAAGCCGAAGATGTGTTCACATCGCAGGAGGTAGAAGAAGCGAATCCGATTCGTGCATTTCCGTTGGCCGACAATCCGTTAATTTGATCTATTAACGGCGGACTAGTCTTGTCGTCATTTCTATGGTAAAAGCGAATAAAATACACCCACACGTCACACAAATCACTTCATCAAATAGCACACGAAACACATCGAATAACAACAAAGAAATAAATCTAAGAGATTATAACCCGAAAACGGATCATGATGGATGGACGGCTGGCGATAAGATAAAAGAGTTCGGAAAAATGACATCGAACGATACACATACAACGTTATGCCGATATGAAATGTAATCGGAATGCGAATGCAAAGTTGGTCGATTTTCCGACTGCTTTACGTGGTGCACCATCAACAACGACAACGGACGAATAGGGACACGAAGCTTGTCTCGTTTGTTTGATACACAAATTTCGTTACCAAGGTATGGTATGTGGACACTATGGAAACATTGCCTGGTCGGTCATCAATAGTCATCATGACACGGCGACAGCATCGCATCGCATTGGCTCGACACAGTGCACCCCATTCTAGATCTTCTCTCGGATCAGATTCGTGAGATTCTACCGCACAATTGCCATAGCACACCACGGCGTGCTCTTCATTACCTCAAGTCTTCCATCAACAATGCGGGACGCCGGCAGACAAGTCCAACCAACTATTTAACTCCAACTTCTAAGAAAGGTTAACTGCAAAGCCATTCGTCAGGTGTATCTTGAATGTCAATACCAATACCAATGCGGAAGTGATTCGTCTGGCACGTTGATTGCTCATCTCGACTGCTATTCTATCTGCGTGAAAACAGAAGAAAGCAGCAGCGGAGAACGCGGACGACGCCCTAGTTGGGAATGTAGCATCACAGAGATAGCAATCAAAATTGGGCACCAAAATATTTAACCGAAGGAAACGAATAAATGCATAGAACGGGTAAACGATCGCGTGGACAAATAGCGGATGAAGCCGGCTTATCGATTGGACATAAAACGAGGCAGTGAGAGAGAGAGTATATAAGACAGTCGAGATGCGAACGAAGAACAAACAAGATCAAGATTCACAAGAGGATGCTGCGCATACCGTAAGGAATGTCAATAAGTTCAGCTGAGCAATAAACATAACCAACACGTGATTATTATTTGCAGCTAAATCTGTATGCGGCAAACACAAATCTTGTGTATTTAACAGTGCGCACTTGATTACAATACGGATGGAATGGAGCAAAGAATGACCTTAGATCGTTCGGCACATTGAGTTAGCAATCATTTACATGATGCCAATCATTTACATGATGCCAATCATTTACATGATGCCAATCGCTGCGCCATTTCGACGCGTTTGGTAATTGCCTCACACACGTCTTTTTTTCTCACTTGACAGATAGCAATTGAAAAGGAACAAAAATGATCAAAGCATGGAAGTGACGGCTAGAGACAGGAAACTGTTCAATTTCCTGTCTCCAACTCGCAGTAAGGAGAAGTGGCTTGTAGATCACGAAAAGATGTCGAAGAGTGAGCAGATGAGGCAATCAAAGTTGGGCCCGGCACTTGGTAATTATGCAAATACGATCAGGAAAAACTCGAACAAGGCTATTATTATTCCATGTGACGCACAATTATCATTAAGAACATAATTGGCGTCCGCAATTGTTGTGGCCATTCAACAACCTAACTACTCGCATTTCTGTTCTTGTTCGCGGTGGTGTTCGAGAAGAGTTTAAAAACAAAAATGCGGCACACAGAACATTGCTTACATGGCAGCATTGAACGACTTCAATTTAGCTAATTTGTCTAGAATGGGGTCAAGAGTCGGCATTGTTCTCCACGTCGATTCGATATCGAATTAATGATTCATCGACGGCGAGAATCGAAGAGATGTAAAAGTTTGCATACCTCACGCGAAACATTCACGGCAAGATCGGACGACTGGTAGTACAAGAAACTTGTTCGAACTACTAAAGCGAAACGACGCGGCCGAACAAGAAGAACAACCAGAATGAGTCATCGAGCGGAGAACGGACATGAACTCAACTCAACTCAACTTGGCCACGAACGCAGTGACGATGAGACGAATTTACTACAACACAATTAAATGAAGTGACAATTAAATGACCGATGTCTCACCTCGTCTGTCACCGCTGCCAAGACGGTGTGATGTCGGGTGGACGGCGACGAGGTTATCTAGCCGATCAAACTTCAACTTATGTGTGTTCAGCTTTAAAGAGTAGTACGCGAGTACATAACAGGTATGATTGTGTGTACACGGCCCGAGGCCATTCATGCATTGCGCATTGCGTTGTCCTCGATAGCACCTGAAACAGAGCGCCGCTCATCGGGCAGGTAAGGCATTAGTTTTGACTCGGCGGCCTCGTTTAACGCGCATCGTTCGACGTCGCTCTCTGCCGGGCGCACTTCGGTGCAGCGCACTTCGGTGTAGCACACTTCGGTGCAGCACACTTCGGTGCAGCGCGTTTCCTTCAGACAGATGCAGGAAGAGTAGTGTCGAGAAAGTGCTTATCAGACTGAAGGCGAACAATAATTGAAGCGTCAACTAACTAACTTGTTGCGTGCTTTGCGACGCTCGGTAGATGTTGCCAACTGGAGTGAGAGTCGAGTGAATTGGTGGCCAACCACGAAACGGTCGACAAATCGGTTGCCGGTTGACGAGACATCCTCCTCATTCTATTTATTCGGGGCTCATTTGCAATATTTATTATTGTTCGTCACTAAAAATATGCTCGTGCTCTCGTCGTGCTCATTCTCGGCTTGGCATGTTTACGTTTGTGCAATGTTGCACAACTCTCCCTCTTCAACGTATTGCTTCGGCTTCGGTTTCGTGTCCCAGTCCCATCATCGATGTCAGTGTAAAACAACTGCAACTCAAACTCCACTTTCCATTTGATTCACGCCTCGCGTGCGTATTGCGATTGTGCGTTGCACAACATTCGGAGTTGGAATTAAACACTCGCACCTGTATGAGAACGATCACCGACCATCACCATCATCAAGGTAAGCCAGTTGACAGTGATGATATTCTGGCCATTGCCGAACGAATCTCTCGAATACCAGTGTGCGGAATGCGACGCTGATCAAGTTGATATCACATTCGTCCAGTTGCGAACAAGGCATCATAGTTATTTAGATGAGGTAAAGGAATTATTAATTGCGAGTAGACATTCAGGTGTTCATCACCGCACTGATGCAATGTCGGTCGATGATGATGACCAAAAAGTTACACTCGATAATTGCCGTTTATCGTTCAATAGTGGCAGTTCCGCTTGGCAAACCATCTCCGATGCACATTGTTTGAGAAGCATTTACATTTTTCGACACAGTCATATGAGCGATGTCCCGCACATAGTCATGCAGTGGAGAGACCAATTAATTATATAATTGATTAGACACTCGAAGAGAAAGTTGCCGCCACCATTGATGTAATAACCTTGCACTCTTCAGATGGCAGATAGCTATTTACATTGGACTTTTTATTAATAAACGCGCATAGCGGTCTCCTTCGCAAATTGAAATTGATAATGACTGGAAGCACTCAACACTGATCTTCGCAATCTCTGTACTTTGATCAAAAGAATGTTTGCGTTCAGTTTTCAGAGGAACGGCCAAGAGCCAGAGAGAGGTGCTTGAGAGAAGAGCTTCGCCAGCGAGCGACGGGCACGAGAAAACTGCATGAGAAAACTGCCTGCGTTCATGTCAACTGTCAATTGCGATAATTATTATCACCGAGAGAGATCTACTTTTAGGAGCAATTCAGTGCGAAGAATTGCTCGCAAGGTGCGCGGCTATGTCAATGAAGAATGTGAAATGTTAGCATAATGTGTCTAAACATTTATGGTGTGAGTGCATTTCATGGACTGCCGTCATTATCATCGCGCCTATGATGTCGATGTCGATGTCGATGCAATTCTTCATTCTCGTCATCCGCCCGCAGTCGGTGCGCACTCACTTCATTAACATTAACAAGTGTCATTGACAAGCGGTTATTATGCTTGGTCATATTTAGCTACATCGTAATCGAATCGGCCAAATGGTTGTGGGGGAAAAGGCCAAGTACGCATATTTGATGATCGAACGTGACGATGAGGTGCACGTGGTCGAATTTCTAATCATAGTCGTCTGTCTCTGATGGTGCGATCGAGTGAGTGTCACGCAATTAATGCAATGCAATGTCGAAAGTGTTGCTGTTCTGCAATTTCGACGTATCATCATCATCGAGACTTGATCAAAGTCACTGACAATCAACTTATCACCAACCATCAGTCGTCACGTGCAGATGAGAACAAACCGATCATCACCAGTCGTGCAGTGTTGTCATCATCATCCTCATCGAACAGCGACGGACATGAGAGTTACTTGGCGCCCGTTCGTCGACAGGACACTGATACTGATTGCACTTGTCATGGTCATTGATAAAACGACATCACACTCGGCCCGTGATAACGGCAACTCGACACACTCGTCGCAACAAACTTTGAAACTGGGTTACTTGACCAACATTTACGGTAAGTGACCGTGAATCTGTTAGTCTGCACGCCTCTTCTTGCCACCATTCGCACTTCTTGATCGTTTAATCGGGCTCGATTCAACCACCTCTTCATCAATTTTTTCTTCCTCCTCTACGTCTTCCTCATCCGCTTCTTGTCGCCCCTCCAACACCGCGATTCATTGTTTACAGGTCGGGGGAACCAACAACGTCAAGGTATCGTCATCAGTGGCGCGATCAGTTACGCCATTCAGAAGATCAATGCCAACGCTTCGATTCTCGGTGGCCGACAACTTGAACTCATTTTCAACGACACTCACGGTGAGACACTGACCGGAACGACGGCCATGCTCCATCAGTGGCGCGAAGGTGCGGTCGCCTTCTTCGGGCCGGAAGACTCGTGCGACGTCGAGGCCACAATCGCAGCTGCTCTCAATCTGCCAATGATATCGTACAAGTGCGCTGATTCGAAAGTGTCCAGGAAGGCCTTCTACAGCAGTGAGTAATTTCGTAATTTTTATTCATACGTATTCTGAGTATGTATTACCAATATTGATGGGACATTTAAAACGGCATCACATTCCTTCCATTTTTATTTTCCAATCAGCATTCGCCCGGACACATCCGCCGGATATTCAAGTTGTCCGCTCTGTGATCGCTCTGCTGTCTTACTACAAATGGAGAAAATTCTCAGTCATTTCCGAGACGGGCCCACATTATCAGACAGTTGCCGAGAGTCTGACGGATCGGGCCCGACAATATGGCTTCGTTATCAACAGCGAAAAGACATTCGACAATTACTACTCGTGTTGCGAAGACAAAAAGCCGTGTTGCCAGAACGCATTTTTAAACATAATCGAAGAGACTTACCGCGGAACTAGAGTGTACGTCTTCCTGGGCACGACTGCCGATCTCATCAGCATGATGCAAGTGCTAAGAATGCGAAGTCTGCTGGACAACGGCTATGTCGTTGTCTACGTGGACCTCGAGAATTACGCTGAGTCACAATCGTACAAATACCTGTGGCGATCAGATATGAGCACGGAGTCCGCAAGAGCCACTCTCGAGGCCGTCCGCTCGCTGTTGGTGATCGTTCCAAGTCCACCGAGCGGTCAAGATTATAGCTATTTCGAGGACCATGTACGCAATTCCAATGCTCTGCCACCGTTCAACTTTAACCAACCGTTTCAAGGTCTGCCACAGATAGTCATCTAATAATAATAAAGCAATCAATTTACAATTTAATCATTGTGTTTCTTCAAGAACGCGGCTACAAAAAGCACATCACAATTTACGCATCTTATCTGTACGACGCCGTCATGCTCTACATCGACGCTCTGGCACAGGTAATCCAGGAGAATGGCGACCTGCTCAATGGTGGCAACATAATCAAGGTTGAACAGACTGAACAGATTTATTCGTAATCAGTGTTGTAATGATCTGATTGTGCCCTCCCAAGAAAATCATATCGAGAAAGCGATACAGAAGTGTGACGGGCGCGTGGATGAACATTGATGAGAACGGAGATGTTGAAGGCAATTACACTGTTTTGAGTCTAAGTAAGTGAGCCTATTGTCAGTGTATGTATTTTTACGGTCGAATCTTCTGCTCGGGGCAATTAAACAACCTGAGCATGAAAAACAACTGTTTTAAAATGTTTTAGGTCCTACCGGGAACTTGAGCATGAAAGGCATAGCGGCATCGCAAAGACCACCATACACAATGCTTCCAGGTAAGCGAACCAATTCAATCAGTTGACTCGGTCAGTAGTGGTGTAATCGAATCCTGACCATATCTTTCAGTCGGCAATTTCGATTACGACGAGGTGACGAACGAAACCGTGTTCCGGCTCGAGGGAATCATCGACTGGGTCGGAGGCAAGCCGCCACTCGACGAACCTCCATGCGGATTCGATTTTAGTGCATGTCGTGCACCGCCTGACAACAAACGCGAGATCGCCGCCGGAATCTTAGCCGGTCTCTTCATCACCATGTCTCTGTTAGCGTCGTTTATCTATCGCAATTGGAAATACGAGCAGGAAATTGCGGGCTTGCTATGGAAAATCAACTTGCGCGATATCCAATTCTATGCTGGTACGATGCCACTGTCGTCGAGCAAGATGAGCCTAATGAGTCAAACATCGAACGAGTCCCGGATTTGCACTCAAATATTCACACAGACAGCTACTTACAAGGGTGTTCTGGTGGCCGTGAAGCAGTTGCATTTCAATAAGAAATCGGTCGATATTCCGCGCGAGACGAAAAAAGAAATGAAACTGATAAAAGAAATTCACCACGATAATATCAATCCATTCATCGGTGCCTACATCGAGCCTAGCTGCATTTACATAGTCACTGAATGTAAGTGTTAATTACGTTAACAAATTGTTGCGATGACGAAACACTGATCAACTCTTTACCGTTCAAAACCGTCCACAGATTGTGCCAAAGGTCAGTATTAACCGTGGTCAACACTGGCTAAAGGTAGTAATTATATTAACGAGATTAATTAATTATTTGTTTGGTTTGTTTTAGGAAGCTTGCAAGATATACTTGAAAATGACGATCTGAAACTGGACAGCATGTTTATCGCCTCCTTGGTGTTTGATCTCATATCTGGATTGTCATTTCTTCACGATAGTGACCTCAAATTTCATGGCAACCTCAAATCGTCAAACTGTGTAGTGACCAGCAGGTGGGTTCTTCAGATTACAGGTAAGCACTCTGGTGGATACATAATTTTAATAGCTGACAATCTAATGAATCAATGAAAAATTGGTTGTGTAACCGAGTCGTATTAGAACCTAATTGCTAATAATGCATCATTCTTGTGCTTTAGCATTAATTCAAATTTCATGCAAATCATTTCACAGACTTCGGGCTCCATCAACTGCGCTCTTGTGCCGAAACTCACTCAAAATCCGCGTACAATTATCATCGCAATTTACTGTGGACTGCGCCCGAATTGTTATGCAATCCGAGTATTGGTGGCACGCAAAAAGCCGACATTTACGCGTTTGCCATCATCCTGCATGAAATAATCGGTCGCGAAGGTAAGACATGGTTTTGATATAGTTATGCATCTATTTTTCTCTCAAGGACCGTTCGCCATCAATATGGACGGCTATGAACTGACTCCGAAGGAGATCGTGCAGAAAGTGAAAGATTATTGTGCCGATGAAGACGGACCGTTTCGACCCGACGTATCCATATTAGAGTGCCAAGACTACATTGTACAGGTCTGTGTGTGTGTGCTCGAAATTCATGTAGTTGTATTATCGTCTTAACACTCCTTCCATATCATATTTGTGTCGGTATATCGTGCAGACCATGTGCGAGTGTTGGAACGAGCGACCGGAAACCAGACCCGATCTGCGCACCATCAGGCAGAAACTGAAGCGAATGCGGCAAGGCATGAAGGCCAATATCATGTACGTAACTCTTGGTATTTATTTATCTTGAAATGTTCATTGTAAAACGACAATCTCCATTTACCTTCATCAACTATTTGACCGGAACCACAGGGATAACATGATGGCCATGATGGAGAAATACGCGAACAATTTGGAAGAGCTGGTCGAAGAGCGGACAGCGCAATTGGTGGAAGAGAAGAAGAAAACCGAAGTTCTTCTGCATCGCATGTTGCCAAAATCGGTGGCAACGCAATTGATGCGTGGCGAGCCAGTCATTCCTGAGTCGTTCGAGTCCTGCACAATCTTCTTCAGTGATATTGTGGGCTTTACAGCCATGTCAGCGGAAAGCACGCCGATGGAAGTGGTCACATTCCTTAACGATCTATACACGCTGTTTGATTCGATTATCCGCAATTATGATGTTTATAAAGTGGAAACGATTGGCGATGCGTGAGTTCAAATATTTGGTATCCGATTAAATTCGATTCAATAAATTTTCTTCTCGTTAAATTAGTTACATGGTCGTGAGCGGATTGCCGATCGTAAACGGCGACAACCACGCCAAAGAGATCGCATCCATGGCTCTTGAGATGCTCGAGTCTGTGCGCTCGTTCCAGATACACCACCGCGCTGACCGAACTCTCCAGCTGCGTATCGGCATTCACACAGGTAGGCACATGAACTCGACCAACTGATGAAATCTTATCGCAATAGTGGTTGGCATCGAATTACGTAATTTTCGATAGCTGTTTGTTCGCTGAGCAAGAGATTCTCTCTGGTTGCGGTCAACAAGAAAACCGTTATTGATGATTTCGCGCACAGAAAGAGACCATTTCGTCTTATCTTACATTCCTGTTTAGTCCTTAATAAGTTCCCCCGTTAGCTTCTAAGAGTGTTGCGTTGCATTGCTTCACTTTGCTCCACTATCCGTGAACGTGGCTTGGACTGGAGCTGATTATTAGACCAAACTCTTAGCGCTTCCTCGTTTTTCGCTCTTGTAAATAGCCTCGAGCTTTTGCGCGATCTTTTTCATCCATGCATTTTATTGCACTGCTTCATCCTGCGTCTCATATTTATCAATGCTAATAATTCACCCGAATTCAATTTCAATTGACGTCTGATTACACTTGGCTTTTTACAATGAATTGATTTGTACGACCTCCTTCGCAGGCCCAGTTGTTGCAGGCGTCGTGGGCACGACGATGCCGAGGTATTGCTTATTCGGTGACACCGTCAATACAGGTAAAGCAATCGAAATGTGAATTTCTTGGCGGACGACTCACTCGGTCCGCTTTTTATAGCATCCAGAATGGAATCGAGTGGCGAAGCTCTAAAAATTCACATCAGTCCACAATGCAAGGAATACTTGGACAGATTAGGAGGTTACATAATTGAAGAGCGGGGATACGTGCACATGAAAGGCAAAGGAGAAGTGCTTACCTACTGGCTGCTCGGTAATGTAAACTCTTTAAACTGAAGTCGCCAATTTCGCAAAAAACGTTCAGTCCCCCATTGTAATCCTGATGGGCATTGAAGGCAACAAATGTGTGCAACAAATGTGTGTGTGTGCGTTATTTTTGCGAAATTGGCGAGGTAAACAAACGGAAAGCAACAAAACTCATGCTGTTATTTTACCGCCCCACAGGACACACAGCCGGTCACCAACACAGGCACGACCCCAACTTGGATGACTACCACAACCCACCATCACTTTTCGCATCGATCGGCGGGGGCGAAGTGGTGCGAAGACGGAGTCCGAAGCCGGGAATGGTTCCGCTCCGAAGAGGGTCGCTGTTGACATTCAAACTGGACAAGGACGCTGAAGACACCGTATCGAACCACACCGTATCGAACCCGCGCAGTTCCCTGATACCTGCTTTTCTGCGATCACAAGCGCAGGACTCGAGTAGCTCTATAAAAAGTAAAGCCAGCCCGAAGAGTCGGAGAGGCATATTGAGGCCAAGGGCGACATCGCGAGATTATCAACAGGCCTCAGTCGACTGCGAGATCATAGTGAACGCACCACATCCCACATCGAAAAAGAGCGCCAGTTCGTCAGCTAACAATTCCGGCTGCAATCATCTCGGTGCCAATGTCAATAACTGTAAAGAAGTTAACAGTAGATTAGATGAAATGCGCCAAACACTGTTGACTGATGACGAGAACGAAAACGTGAATACGAGTGGAGATCAAGAGTGTAATGAACGCATCCGTAATTCAATTACAGAGCATCCCGATGAGAATAAGCGAGACTTTTATAGTGTCAGCAATGCTCCTTTGAAGCTCGTTATTATTGAAGATAATCTGACCTACGACGATAGTAACACTGGTAGTGGAAGTAATTGCAGTAAAACGCATCTACTCAAGCAATGTGCAAATCGATCAGACAACACGCTGACATTGCTGACATCGAAGAAATGGCACTCATGTAGTGAAATTGGTAACAATTCGAGAAATTCGGAGAACGAAGCTCTTCTGATGACGAACAAGACGCGCGATGGTACGAACACCAACAGCATTGAATCAGACATCGCCACTGTGCAACAGAAAGGAACCGCTTCGGCAATCAAGAACTGGTTCACGGCCATCATCGGAAATAGAAAGAATCGTAACAACAGCACTTTGGTAACGGGACATGAGACGTGGTCGTACGCGAACGTCGACGACGAGAACACAAATCGGAACCATGGACACAATAATTCCAATGCGGACGCATCTTTCAATTGGAATTCAATCAGCGACGGCGTCGAGAGTACTGTCTAGATATTCAGCCTAGTGTTACATAATTTATTTTGATAATGTCCGACCCTTATGTTGTTCATAAATGATACATCTATTTTGGTCTTGCTGATTTCTCAACTCGCGTCTGTCATAAACAGTCAATTATGCACACTAGATTGACAAATTACACCGACGCGGCACTAATTTTGCCTGGTTCCGTTCCGGCAACTGAAAACTGATAGTGAACAAAGTTCTCACTCGGTAACACACCGGCAATGACGAATAACGAATTTCTGCCAGAGAAGTGCCGCATGTGTACTGCGTTTAATTACAGTTACCACGCGAATCAAATTAATTAATTAACGCGGCTCGTCTTCAACATTCTCGCGGCCTCTCATCGCAAATGCACCACGCTGTTAATCCCCTGTGCGGCTATAGTAACGTAAGTAAATGGTGACAAATGGGTGTCATGGGTGTCCGGTGTCCTCTATATATTGGCATAGACACAGATAAATGGAATGAGAGAGCGAATTTCGTATAAACCATTCAAGAAGAGGTCAGCAACTAGAATTGATTAAACACACCGAGCGAAAGAGCAGCTCTTTCAAAGAGCATTGCGCAACTTTTCACAGACCTCGAAGTTAAGCTGGAATTGAATAAAATCTCATTAAAAGCAAATCGGCGTTAAAAGGCACTCAAACATTGCGTGAGATCAACATTGTCAAGGAGTATTCAACCTCCTAAGCACCGCTATTAAGCTTCTCTGGATGCGTTTAAAGTCAAATGCGGATTCAGACGACCGGCCATCGTATTAATGATACAAATGCACGCGCGCACCGAAACAATATCGCAGAAATTATGTGTTTATGTTATTATGATTAGTTATTTGCAGGCAACTAATTAATTATCATATTCATACATTTCAGTGCTCCTTCTTGTGTCGTTTCCAGAATTTTCTCACTTCTTCATGTCCTGCCTGGCTCACAACCATGACGCGTTTCGATGGATTATCCCAGATCAATACACCAAGATCCTGAGAAGAAATTCAATATTAGGCGCTGACAACGAAATGGGGAATGATGGACAAATGTTTCACCTACATTTGCGTATTTCCTTAGTAATTCGAAATCTCCTTGCGACAGGAATTGACTGTGAAGAAAGCGAACACTGTTAAACATCGTTTAATTCTGAATAAACTCTCATTTCTTTTCACCTGTAAAGAACTCCTTCCTTGTATAAAAATCGATCTCTCTCCATCTCCCATAAGCGGATTTGGTCCAATATGGTTGCCGGTATTAAAGGATTTTGCTTGTGCAGCTCGGGGTGCGCGTGCATCGACAAAAAGTTAATAATCTGGTCAGCCGTGATGCCGCTTTGTAGTGCTTGTCGCACACTTTCCCGGGTCAGGATGCTGAAGTTAATTGAAAGTTAGAAATTGAACACTTTTCATACTAAAACGGGAACACTTTTCATACTCACCCAATCACCAAGTTCGGAAAGCGGTACTGCAATTCGGTGAACAAAGCGATGAGTGCGATCTGTAACTGCGAGTCTGGAGAAAAACTGTCATTTGAAAACCCTTGTCTGCATTGTCAGAATCATTTACTTTACCAGTGTATGCGCAAAGACGATAATTCGTCTCGACAATGATATATCCCGGTCTGTGCACATCCAACTTGGACTCCTTCAGACCACTGACTAAATTAATCACTAAACGCGTTGGATAAAATCGTCCATCTTTTCTCTGGAAATCGATCAGGATAAACCACAATCAGGATAAACCACTGTTCACCGGTCAGAAATAGTCTTTCACTTGGTATTACCCTTCTTTGATACACCAGACCAAATTCTCGCAGATGCTGTAAAAAAACCAGCAGCGATTCACTAAGACCCTCCGTTGAATAATCCTACAAAATGCATTAAAGTAGCATTATTGACATATGCCAAATGAAATTGATGCCTAGGAGAATAACTCACTTTTCCAAGGGTTAAGAAGCTCAGTTGGAACATAAAAGTGAGACACTCAACCAGGTTCAAACCTTTACTCTCAACGAGATCCAAATACTGAAGCATGAAATACCAGACTTGCGACTTGGTATCCATTAGCAAAAACTGAAATCCATCAGCAGTTATTCCCGGAACAGTATCATTTGCATCGAACTTGATCAATCCAGAGTGGAGTAGCGTCTGCTTGGTGTCACTCGAAATGCCTTCGGTGGTAGGTGACTGCGACCCGACCATAAAGTGCAGGACGCACTCCCATCGCTCCATCGCGTACTGATCGAGGTACTTCTCATCTTTGGCGTACTTGTCCCTGTCTTGGGTCTGCTGCACTGTCCACCTGTCACCATTTCCGACGAGTGCCACTTTCATATTTTCGCGAAACTTGTCGATGAGCAGCCATCCGGGCAGACCGCCGGGCATCGGAGTTTGGTGCCAGATATGCAGAGATGTCAACACGTCGACGGACTCGGCGTGCTCTCTGAATGATGGAACAAGGTATTAGGCATCGAGATGATGGTGAGGCAGACCAGACATACGTGACGGAATTAGACCAGGTGGCAACGACCGACTGCGGGATGGCCTGTTCGACGAACAGGAGGCGGAGGACGTAGGTCTGTGACAAGCGAGGCAGGTCGCGAAAGACGGCCAGACAGGTGGCTGGGTAAGAGTACAGCTTCTGGAGGGTGGCCCCGCTCAACGTGCCCAGGTAGTCGAGCAAATTTTTCGATGTCAACGACTTTGAACCCATCCCGA
>JAGGCA010000490.1:6258-23615 GCA_022876805.1 Osperalycus tenerphagus | reverse complement strand
CATAAAAGATCGCTGGTGCCAATTTGATGCCAGCATGGTTTTCTTCCTGTGGGTCTCTAGTATTCTTCACGTGAGTTATCATCATTGCAATCAGTGAAGAGAAGTTTCTATCGTTTATTCTTTTCGGACGTCAACTTTTCAAACATGCACTTCTTGTTATTCTCCCGACAGATATTCGAAATCACTCGTCTTGTTCCTAAGTATTCCTACCTTTCCATTTTGCGATCACCTCGCCCGCTGATCATGATCCGCTTCATTCGGGTCTTCCTCAAATTCGGTATGCCGAAGCAGCGTATTAATCAAATCTTCAAGTGAGTATCTTATTCAAATGTCGACTTAGCAATTAACTATTCATTTTTTTCTATTTCTAGGCGTTCATCGCAGCAAATCTACAATGTAAGAAGTTTTGATTGTGAAAATTTGATTGTTGTCATTGATTTGTGTTGTCGTTGATATCCAGGTCACGCTCTTCTTCTTGTTCTTCATGTCCTTGTATGGTCTGCTCGGAGTTCAGTTCTTCGGCCGTCTCTCTCGACATTGTGTAGTGAATGGTACTGATCCCAGCAATGTCACCATTAACGATCTTGCCATTCCGGACACTTATTGCTCGGGAAGTCCATTCTATGGTCACCAATGTCCAAAAGGGATGGTCTGCATGGAGCTCAATTTACCGAAGAGCATTTCGGGGTTTAGTGGATTCGATGACTTGGGTCAGTCCGATATTTTGTACCGAAAGGTGAAGTTGTAAGGAGTGATGGTTAATTTTCGTTGCAGCGCACAGTTTCTTCACGGTGTACCAAGCTGCTTCACAAGAAGGGTGGTCACACTTGGTAAGAATGGAAATCATCTTATGCTAGTACATATTCTCAAACACTAATTCCCTACTAAATATTTTCCCAGATGTACATGACATTCGACTTGTATCCTGTGTGGAGAGCTGCCTGCTACTTTGTCACGTAATGCACTTTCTTGTAGCAAACAAATTCAACATGCACCTAACAATTTTCATTTTGTAGTTTAATTTTCTTCCTTGCGTGGATGGTGAAGAATGTCTTCATTGCGGTCATCACTGAGACATTTAACGAAATAAGAGTTCAGTTTCAACAAGTGAGTACCCTTTCCAAATCATGAAACACTAGACATCAATTTAATTCTCTACCATCGTTCATCTCAACCTAGATGTGGGGCGAAAGGATGACACTCACTACCGAAGCCACCCCACATATCCTGAAAGGCGATGATAGCGGATGGAAACTGGTCGAAGTTGATGACAGTCGTGGACACAGTCGATTTGTACCGCCTATGCTTCGAAAATTCATTCATACGGCAGCGTTTCAAGTAATTGTGATGGTCACCATTGTCGCCAATGCGATTATGAGTGCCAGTATTAAGTTCGAGCACGACGGCCGTCCACGCGAACAGTTCTACAAGCACTATTATTTAATCGAAGTCGGTTTCACGATATTCTTTGACTTGGAAGTGCTCCTGAAATGCTGGTGTTTGGGCTTTCGTGGTTACTACAAGCGATCCCTTCATAAGTTTGAGCTGTTATTGGCCATTGGAACTACTCTTCACATCATTCCTGATTTATTCATGACGGAATTGGTTTACTTTCAAGTACTAAGAATTGTGAGATTGATCAAAGCATCGCCGGTTCTTGAAGATTTCGTTTACAAAGTAATTTCTGATAAAAAAAATTGTGACGTTATCGTACTGACTGAAGCTTTTGCACAGATTTTCGGCCCTGGCAAGAAGCTTGGTAGTCTGATCATCTTTACCATGTGTCTCCTGATCGTAACGTCAAGCATTTCAATGCAGTTATTTTGTTCTCTGGCCGATTTTCCAAAATTTCAGGTGAGAATGGAAATCATCTTAGTTTTATTGACGAAGAATTCATTAGCGAAAGCTTTCATCTATCATTTCTGCCTCCTTTCGTCATTTCAGACATTCCCAGAGGTAAGTTAAATTCGACCTTGGATGACGTATTTGGCATCAATTAGATATCTACCTTCTTTGTATTTCAGGCCTTCATGTCAATGTTCCAAATCCTTACTCAAGAAGGGTGGACGGAATTGATGAACGCGACTATGTTGCGGACCAAGAGAGCCATTGGACCGCTGGTTGCTATCTATTTCATTCTCTACCATCTATTCGTCTCACTCATTGTGCTCAGCTTGTTCGTCGCCGTCATTCTCGACAATCTCGAGTTGGATGAGGACATCAAGAAAGTGAAGCAGCTGAAAGCGAGAGAACAGAGTGCTGGAATAAGTGAGGGATTGCCGGTGAGTGTAACGTGCAGAGTTTAATTATCACCTCTTTGGTGTCCACCACAAGTACTGCATTTATAGTACTTTGATGACTCTTGCAGATTAGGCTACGTATATTTGAGAGTTTCCCTGACTCGCCTCAGATGACGAAACTTCATAAAGCTCCATCAGAATTTGCTATTCCGAAAGTTCGTGAGAGCTTCATGAGAAGTTTTGTCGACGACCAAGAAGAAGAAAGTCAGGCGATGAAGAAGTTGTTAAGCGAAAACGAACAAGTTGTTACTTACCGGAAAACGTGTCCGC
The DNA here is from genome assembly GCA_022876805.1 of Osperalycus tenerphagus. Taxonomy (NCBI): domain Eukaryota; kingdom Metazoa; phylum Arthropoda; class Arachnida; order Sarcoptiformes; family Nematalycidae; genus Osperalycus; species Osperalycus tenerphagus. The sequence goes on along the minus strand of JAGGCA010000490.1, from coordinate 21,045 downwards.
TGAAGTTGCTGTCATCACCAAGCAAGACGCGCAACGCCAATAGTATTTTACGGAAAACCACTGTTCATGCCATTGTTCAGGACTCGAACAATCAGAGACTGCTTGTCGGCGATTCTGGCCAGTTATTTGTACCAGGAAAAAGTCAGAAGCAAAGTCAAGGCGGTCACAAGTTGACACGGATGGATGCACGTAGCATGCGAAGGTCGGTTCGTGGTTCAATCAAAATGAAGCAAACGTATGACCATCTCAAGGAGGGAAACGGTGACATGACTCAAGAAACTCTTGGAGCTGGCGCGACAGCGAGAAATCCACACGACTTCGATATTAAGATGTTGCAGAGGAAGAGACAACAAGCCGAACTGAAAAGAAATCAACGCGAAGAAGACTTGCGAGAGAACCACCCATTCTTTGACACTCCACTGTTCATCATCGGACGCGAAAGTCGATTTCGGAGGATTTGTCAGGTAAGAAAGCTTATTGTTGACAAATTCGGGAATTTTTCAGGTTCACTTGCTCATCTTAATTAAACTTTGCAGCTCATTGTCTATGCCAAGTATGAATTCCAAGCCAGAGATCCGGTTACTGGAAAAGAGCGGAAGACACATTACAAGTCCCTGCATAATCTTCTTGGTTTAGTGAGTTATCTCGATTGGATTATGATCATCATCACGACTCTGTCATGTATTTCAATGATGTTGGAGACGCCAACCAAAAGAGTGATGAATACACCCGCACTCCAGATTACCGAGTATGTCTTTGTCACATCGATGAGCGTTGAACTCGTCCTGAAGACACTCGCCGACGGTCTCCTCTTCACACCGAAAGCCCTGCTCGCCAGTGTCGCAGGTTTCATGGATTTCTTCATTTACATAGTCAGCCTGGTCTTCCTCTGCTGGATGCCACAAGAAGTTGAACCGCTATCGAGCGCACAGTTTATTCTCCTATTACGATGCGTGAGACCGTTGCGGATCTTTTCGCTGGTAAGTCAAAATTATTCTTGTCGCTAATGCCCTTCTCGTGCGAGTTTCGGGTGGCGACAGTTGCGGAAATTTTGCAGCATCTCTCGATCCTACACTTAGTTGGCCACATGTCTTCTGCTTGCCAGTCCTCATCGTTTGCTTCTGTAATTAGTCGAATCTGTTGATCTGTAGAATAACAATGAAATGCTAACGCAGTCCAGTGGTTAGTATTCTCACCTGTCACTTACCGTTCAATGGATTCTCGTCATCTCAGGTTCCGCACATGAGACAAGTCGTATATGAGCTTTGTCGTGGATTCAAAGAGATTCTGCTTGTATCCGTTCTACTGATTATTCTCGTGTTCGTATTTGCTTGTTATGGAGTTCACATGTTTGGAGGTCGACTTGCAAGATGCAATGATCCAAGTATCAAGACTCGAGTAAGTGGCCATCATTCAAACTGCGAAGCGATTTTTTATAATCTCGTTTTTTGCAGGAGGAATGCGTTGGAGTGTTCATGAGGAAGGTGTTTGTTACGAAAATGAAGTTAGAACCAGCTGAAAATGAATCATATCCTGCGATACTGGTTCCGAGGGTGTGGTAAGTAGCGGAAGTTACTTTAAACGGTTCGCAATTGATTGAGCTATGCGCATCATCGCACGGAAAGGACAAATCCACGGAACTTGAATTTCGACGACATAGGCAACGCGATGCTCGCTCTGTTTGAAATGGTTTCTTTAGAGGGCTATGGTGAGACCCGGGATATCATTATCGAGCGATGCGGCGAAGTGAGTCTAATTTTCAAGCAAACAGATTTCAGGTGCACCGCTCTACTTCCACTTCTAACCACGGCTGAAGCAATGTGACCGATTAATAGCTATGCACTTACATACTATAACGAATTACAGGTCTTGCGCTTGCAATTTATCGCAATTGCACTAACCCTTCGCATTTTCTTTCTCGACCTCTCTCTACCTAAGGGCCAACCCTCACCGATTCAACTTTGACAGCATTGGGAATGCAATGCTTGCTCTTTTTGAAGTCCTTTCTTTCAAAGGCTGGCTCGACATAAGAGAAGTGTTGCTTCAACGATTCGAAAGTCCTGTAAGTTCCATAACGGACTGCTGCCCATGCCATATCCGCTTCGTCTAGCATTCTAGGTTTCCAGCATTTCTGTTAATCATTTCCCTTTAATTTTCCACTTCTGATGCGATTCTCTAGGTAATCACATTTCTCCGTCCTTTCAGGTTCATGCTATCTACATTCACATATTTGTATTTCTTGGCTGCATGATTGGTTTGACATTGTTTGTCGGCGTAGTCATTGCTAATTATGGAGAGAACAAGGTGAAGCACCAAAGAGGATCTGTTCGAGCAGTTGCTAAACTTTTCTATTCGATATTTATCGTCAGGGTACTGCTCTGCTTACCGTTGACCAGCGTCGTTGGTGTGATCTGAAAAAGCGTCTAAAAATTGCGCAGCCTCTTCACCTTCCTCCTCGGCCTGACCACATCTGGTTTCGAGCGATCATCTACGATATTACACAGCACATCGCATTCAAACGATGCATTGCTCTGCTCGTCCTGTCTAACAGCAGTCTGCTGTGCTTAAGCGTGAGTTGGCAAAGTAAAAAACTGAAAATTAGCACTGCAACTAGTCAGAATTTCTTAGTGGGACTCAAAGGAAAAGCACACCATTCCTCTAGCCACAGTTTCAGCGCTCTTAACATTGGGATTTGGTGTGGAAGTCCTAATGAAGATGATCGCTTTCACTCCTCGGTAGGTTTCTCTGATTTCTCTTTCATCACCTACTACTGCAGTAGTTGACATGTCAACTTCTCTTCTAGCGGCTATTGGCAGAGCAGACGAAATCGATACGACTTGTTTGTCACAGTGCTCGGTGGAATTTGGGTGATCATGCATTTGATACTGATGAACGATATCAGTAACTCGTTCGGATTTGGAGTCGTTATTTTACGCTTCTTTACCATCACCGGCAAACACGCCACGTTGAAGATGTTGATGTTAACAGTTGTCGTATCAGTTTATAAGAGTTTCTTCATTATTATGGTGAGACAAACAGATCTTGACTAATTAATAAGTTCATCTCACGAAGAATGTAATCTGATCGCTACTGCAGGGAATGTTTCTGTTGATATTCTTTTACGCTCTGATGGGCCTCGTTCTGTTCAGCACAGTCAAGTTCGGAGAAAATATTTCGAGACAAGCCAACTTCAGAACGGGGCCTTATGGGATCATCACTCTGTTCCGAATTGTCACTGGTGAAGACTGGAACAAAATGATGCACGATTGCATGGTACGAAAGCAACCAAATTGTCACTATTGTGATTGTTGTCACAGAATTAATGGCGTTTTACGGATTACAGGTTAGCCCACCGTACTGCACACGAGGAAAGAATTATTGGGAAACGGATTGTGGTAATCGAATTTTTATTGAATTAATGACAATGAAAACGGTTAGGGTACTTTAACCACCACTTACTCTAACCACTAAACTTTCATTCAGGCAATTTCACCATAGCACTGATATTCTTCTGCTCTTTCTACGTGATCATCACGTACATTGTTCTCAATTTGCTTGTCGGTTAGTTTCAATCAACTACATTTGTTCTCTGAGCGGCTAATTCTAACTAATCGTTCTCTGAATTTCCTATTTATTAGCTATTATAATGGAGAATTTCTCGTTATTCTACTCCAATGAAGAGGATGCTCTTTTGAGTTACGCCGACATAAGAAATTTTCAAAACACTTGGAATATGGTCGATGCGCAACAACGAGGAGTGATACCTGTGCGAAGAGTGAAATTCATATTAAGGCTGCTTAAAGGCAGGCTCGAAGTCGACCCCGAAAAAGACAGACTGCTATTCAAACACATGAGTTACGAAATGGAACGGTTACATAATGGTCAGCACGAATTTCGGGTGACTGATAGAGATGCCTGCAGAAGTAACGAAAATATTGCTTAAATTCACAGGTGAAGATGTCTCATTTCATGACGTTCTCAATATGCTCTCGTATCGGTCTGTCGATATCCGAAAGTCCCTGCAGTTTGAAGAACTGTTAGCCCGAGAAGAACTCGAGTATTTGATCGAAGAAGAAGTGGCCAAGCAAACGATTCGACAGTGGCTCGATAAGTGCTTGAGAAGAATCAAAGCACAGAAGCAACAGAACAGTTTGATTCAGGGACTGCGTGCTACCAATGAACCTCTGTTGTTGAGCGCCGATATTTTCACAAGCAAACCATCACCTGGTGCAGAGTCGATCAAAGATACGGAAGCAGCCAAGGAAGAAATTGGAAAAGACCAGGCAGCATCGAAACTGCGAAAGAAAACTCAATTCCCGGCTCGATCCGACAGCATCACATCGCAAGCAGGCAGAAAGCTTCTGGTTCCAGGCATCACCGAAACCGCGAGAAGGGAGAAGGAAGCACATCCACTGAAACGGTCGACGAAGAGTCCAACGAATCCGGCCACGAAGACTGGTTTGCCGCACGTGAGTGAAAGCATCGAATTGTCATCTCCAGATCAGCTAGATAACGAGGAAACGAGTCCTCTCAAGTCAAAGTTACTGATGCCGAAAGTGTCAGATGCTGTCAACGAGGTTCACCAGTGGTGGAATCTGCAACTCAATGGCAGCGGAGGACTATTCGATGATGAAACTTACTGATCTACTTACGAACCTAGATTTGTTTGCATTAGACATGATGGAATCAGTATTTGGGTCCATTGTACTACTTACTATCACCATCGTTGTTTGTTGAATTAAGTTATTCATAGTATTATGTTACGTTTTACATGTACGATTAGTAATCATTGATTACGCAGAGCTCACTTTAAACAATATTTCGTGTTGTACCGTTTAATATTCTTTGTTCTAGCACTACTTCCGCAATGGGATCTCGCTACATGTACTTGCATGTACTTAAATTCGTTTTCTGTATTCATTCAATTGAATACATAATACATAGTTCGTTCTTTATAACAACAGAACCCAAATATTAATGTATGGATCGCGATATTGCATTATCACGGCATTACCCACGGTCTACGAGGGTCATCATCGCCAATCTGGTCTGCCAATGTCGATCCGTCGTCATCATCGCAACGAAGTTGCTCTGTCACCTGATATTTGTCTCTAATTGAGAAACGCGATGAGATAAACTAACGATAAGCTTGATGCCGATACTGACTACGTCCCATCACAAACTGTTCTCATTGTTGAACTTCAAGTTCTTGGTCTGTAACATTGATCGCGCTTCTTCTTTCGTGGCAAAGGTGATGTAAGCTTACCCCTGAAAATAAAGCCAGCAGTCGAAGAACACTGAAAATTGAAATCGACATTCTCCCTCTACCAACATGTAACTATTTATTTATATATTACCATGAATGATTTGTCAAATCTACGGCGGCGTATCATAATCTTCTGAACATGCCCGAAATTTTGGTAGAACGACATAATCTTATCCAGAGTGGTATCGGATGGAAATCCAATCACATGAAGAGTGCGCAAACCGAAATCTTTTTCGAAATCAGTATTCCAGACAGCAGGTCGATAGGAGTCATAAGGATCTTCTTGCCATCCTCGCTGATCTCCAGTAGACCACTCTTCGACTTACGCAACGCATTGATAATCGCTGTCTCATTGGCGCTCAACCGTCGCAGTCGATTGAATTTCAATATCGTATCCATGTCGATCCAGCCATCATTCTGACTAGTTACTTTCTTCATGAATTTGTCCCTCAGCAAATTGATGTCACCGAAATAGTGCTGGCAACATAAATTATGAAGATGAAGAAAAAATTTCATAACTAAGCTCGTGAAGTTCCAACTTACTTCGACCTGATCGATGATCTTTAATTCCAGGTCATTTTGAGCTTGATTCACGGCCATTCTCACGCTTTTTGACGACAAAATGATGGGATTACTTATTTGGAAAGACAATTCTCTATCGGATTGACAACTAAATATTGTATTATGAGTTGAAAACTTTTTCAAGACTGGAAACAGGCACAATACGGGCCAAACATGAACCGAAAGCATATATCGAGTTGGGCTTTTTATACTTAGATATGATTTATGTAAATTATGACTCGATTAGAATATTGATAGATGAGAAGCATGATAATAGCAAACTGTGCTGGCGAATATGCGAATGGCATGATTCCTCAGCGGGTATTGTCTTAAGCGCGCGATCCAAGTAATTATACTGGGAAACTTCTTTTATGCGACCTTCGACATCTAAGTCAGTTTATTTGGCTACTGAAGAATTTAAGCACGATTGGACGCTTGATCCGTGCTTCGGACACCTTGGCCGACTAGAAATGGTCAATTGATCGTTGCGCATGCAAACGGTTCCGTTGTTATTCGATATCCAAAAGTGTCGAAATGTTAGTGACTAACCCACTGTACATAATAGAAATATATCTGTCTGTAAATACAGACAATTGCATATCTTGTTGCCAGCCCGCCACCAAGCGAAAAGTGCGTCGACTCGAGATAATGAAACTTTCAAGGCGAGACTACATCAGTTTGAACGAGACATACTGGGTGTGTTACGAGCTTCGAAATCTTTCAAGCTATACTAATTCTGGACAATGGCTCCAATTCGAAGTCCTCCAATTAAATTCACCAAGGTGTCGTAAGCAACTGGGATGAACTGCGTTGCAATTTGCAGCTGATTTCTAATTTGTTCGAAGATCTTCGTCAACAACGAATGGCACAACTCCGTCAGCGGCAAAACTCGTACAATTTTCAACCCATGCACTGGAGAGAAGATTGTTGACGTGCAAGAAAGTGACAAGGTAAGAAATGAGGTAGATTGTTAGCTAGATTATGTAATGCGTCTCGCAACGGTGTTTTCATGCCGAATTCCTGCATCTTGTGACTCAAAATGATGCTTTAAATGCGCGTCATTTCCCATCAAGGACATTGTCTTCCAGAGAGAAGCTGTGCTCAGTGAGCCTTTGGGCTTATAAGTGATCAATTAAATTAAAATGCAATGTAACGAAATCCAGATGAAACTCGAAATAAGAACTGGCGCGGACTTGATGACTTGATGATCTTGAACCCGTTCAACTACGTCAGATACTCGCTTTTTTCATGCACACGTTTCGTCTCGTCTCTTTCATCATAAGGATGATGTCGATAAGGCAGTCAAGGCAGCCCGGAGAGCTTTTGCTCTGGGCGAGCCCTGGCGGACCATCGATGCTTCGAAGCGTGGAGGTCTTCTGGCGAAAACGGCCAATTTGATTGAACGCGACAAGGAGTACATCACTAACTTGGAGACGTTCAATAACGGCAAACCATTGTCAGAAGCAGCTTTCGATATCGATTGCACAATCGACTGCTTCAGATACTATGCAGGATGGGCTGACAAAATACATGGCAAAACTATACCAGCAGGTCGGTACATCGACACCAGCAGCAACAGATCGATAGATGCTTTAACATAATTTCTTGCAGATGGCAATCTTCTGTCATTCACGCGGCGGGAGCCAATTGGAGTTTGTGGCCAAATCATTCCTTGGAACTATCCATTATTGATGGCCGCTTGGAAATTCGGACCGGCACTCGCTGCCGGGAACACGGTCGTACTGAAACCAGCAGAACAAACCCCGTTGACTGTGCTCTATCTTGCCAGCCTCACGGTTGAAGCTGGATTTCCGCCTGGTGTTATTAACATTGTACGTACAAGACACATCACGATTCACTGATTCGTGTCCCTTCCTTCAATGACTGCAGGTGCCAGGAGGAGCACAGACTGGTGCAGCTCTGGCAGAGCACCCGGAAGTGGACAAAATTGCATTCACTGGCTCGACTCAAGTGGGCAAATTAATTCAGCAAGCGGCTGGTAAAAATAACATCAAGCGCGTGTCGCTTGAACTTGGTGGGAAAAGCCCGCTCGTCGTTTTCGATGATGCTGATGGTAAAAATGATTCTTCCCGGAATTCTGTGGAATTAAGCACCAAATCTCATTGCAGTTGACGAAGCTGTTAAGCTGGCTCAAGATGCTTGTATGGTGAACCAAGGGCAGTGCTGTTGTGCCGGATCGAGAACATTTGTCCAGGAGGGAATACACGATGAGTTCGTCAAGAAGAGCCGAGACATCGCCCTCAAGGTGTGTAAGAGAGTAAAGTACTTTACCAGAAAGCTTCAACGTCGCCGATTTGTCTCTTTCCTTCTCTCTCAAGAGAACCGTTGGTGATCCATTTTCTGAGTCGACTGTGCAAGGACCACAAATAGACGAAAAGCAATTCAACAAGATCCTGAATTTGATCGAGGCCGGCAAGAAGGAAGGCGCCAGGTTAGAGTGTGGCGGAGAGAGGATCGGTGACAAGGGCTACTTCATCAAGCCAACCGTATTCAGTGATGTCACAGATCAGGTCTCCTCTCATTTCTCTTCTCGATCGCTGTGAATTATAACTTCTTATGCTTTGCTTTAAGATGCGCATTGCTCGAGAAGAAATATTCGGACCTGTGCAGCAAATCCTGAAATTCAAGACCTTAGAAGAAGTGATTGAGAGAGCAAATGGTGAGTTGCAGGTTGACCACCTGCAAGAATCAGAATTGATGATGTCTCAAATTGCAGACACTCGCTACGGACTCGGTGCTGGTTGCATAACGAAGAACCTCGATCGTGCACTACAGTTTGCACAGGGTAAGTACTTACATAATATTATATAACCCAACTACGGTATACTTCAACATAGTATATCATGTACTATCATGCTCTAAACTTTCCTATTAATTTGCTAAGCTTTTAATGCACAATTCGCAAGGAGTTTTATCCATGAATAGTACACCGTCGTCGGTCTTTGGCTATAAATTTATGAAATTGTGAATTTTTGACTTGATTAAAAGGTGTGCAATCGGGCACTGTGTGGGTGAACTGCTTCGACGCAACAACCGCCCAGACACCTTTCGGAGGCTTTAAGGTAACTTTGTTTTTTTTAATGCCCACTTTTGTCTAATCGCTATTTCCTATCTTTATTTTAGGACTCGGGTCACGGCCGTGAACTGTAAGTGCTCACAAGCAGATTGTTTGACATTATCGTTCGACTGACTAGTATTTGCATCTGGTAAATATTTTCAGTGGCGAGGACTCCCTGCATGATTATCTCGAAGTGAAGACGGTATGCACTCTCATATCATGTTTACTCTCACGATTTGCAATCAGAACACTCCAGTTGCTTTATTATCTGACACCCTATGAGATAATCTTGCTATTCCAATCACTAGGTAACGATTAAGATTCCCCAGAAGAACTCGTAGAGAGAGTAAAAAGTTTAAAGCTACGAAGTGGTCGCAGAATTGCGGTGTAAAATCGAGTGTCGCGGGAGCACCGATACATGAATATTTCCAACAATTATGGTAATAGTGATTGAGTAATCTTTTTCTTTTGCTAACCACATTCCAATGGAAATCAATAAAACGATGATGGCGAAGGTAGACATTATTTCGGGAGTGACCCTTTTCCGGAGCATTCGCTCGTCTTTAATAATGTTCGGCAACTATTCCATTGTGCGATTGACATTCTACGCACGTTGTGAATCCCCTTTTATTGCCTGAAGGCTTCACGCAGCAGTTTCAACGAAGAAGCATTAAATTGGTCTTTGAGTCCTTGAGTATTTTGCAAACAAAACCGAAACGCTCGATCGCTTCATAAATGCGATGTGATCGTGACGCAAGACTGTCGGGCGACATGATCAAAGAATATGAAGCTCATCATCTGCTGTTTCTTCGTCTACATAATCGCATATTTCAGGTAAGTCATCTCACCTATTTGGGAAAACCCAATGCCAGTCACTCTGAGTATCCCTCTTGCATCTTCCAGTGTATGTGCTCAATTTACGAGGCATCCCGGCCGGGGAAGGGCCATCACAAGCAACTCGACCACTAATGTCAGACAACCGAAGCAGCACGCGACCAGTAGTGGCAGACCTAATCGTGATCCGAGTTCCTCGTCCAGCAAAGCTGAAGACGTTGGAATTATACGGAAGGAACTCTTCTCGCATGTTTTAACTCAAGTTGTTCATCAGTCTAGCAGCACGCAACAAACTGAAAATCCTTCTCCTCGGGGCACGAGATTTGCCACTACCCAACAACCTCAACCAAGTGCTAGACCATCGACGACCACCCCACGATCATCGAGCAGTAGTCATTCGCGCCATCCTACACGACGAACGCGGCCCACGACGCCGTCCACACCCTCACTCGGCCACGATATATTTGCAGTGCGACCAGCAGGTGATCTGATCAGTGATGAATATGCAAATCCTGCACTTCTGCCGCTGCCGGTCTCCGGACCGAGCACGTCTTCCGGTGGACCACGACATGCCGGTTCGACAAACAGCAACAGGAATCCAAAACCTGATATACCCGTCGATCGAAGAGAGCCTGTGATATGCGGCAGAAATTTCACGTTGTCGACGGAGTCAATCGTCATCACAAGTCCTGGATACAAACTTAATGCCAAATACCCGCCGAACAGGTATGAAAATATGCATGAAACTTGGTATAAAATTGATTCACAATTAACCTATTCTTCCCGCCGCACAGTGACTGCACTTGGCGAGTTACGGCGGCGAGTAACGAGCAGTCTGTCAAACTGATTATTAAACATCTGGAAATCGAAGATGACATAGACTGCACTTATGATTATCTCCAAGTGAAAGGGTTCAAAAAAATGTGCGGAAAAATAATGGACAAGGATGTGGTAGTGAATGCATCTTCAGTGGAGTTGAACTTCAAAACGGACTCTAATTATGAAGACCGCGGTTAGTTGGGAGTTTGATTAATCCTTCAGTCTTGGTTTTTTAGTCGCAAATTTCATGCGGAACATGTTTCTCTCTTGCAGGCTTCGAGATCGAAGTGTTTGGAGAGTCGCCAGGTTGCCCCGCGAGCGAAATTCACGCGGTCGACATCGGTGTAGTCACGTCGCCCAATTTTCCAGGTATTGTACTGAGTCCGAGTGTTTAGTCCTGGTGATTGTAACTATTTGTCGAAAAGGTGATGACGGAATTATTAACTAGTTAATTAATTTTCAGATAATTACCCGGATGCCACCGACTGTTGGACTCTGATCGAAGCCGTTGGCAAAACTCCTGGTGAAAATCTAACATTGACTCTGCAGTTTGAAATGCTCGATCTCGAACCGGACGAGAAATGCGCGTATGACTACGTCGAAGTGTTCGATGGGCGCGATCCGAAAACTGCGAAATCACTCGGAAAATTCTGTGAACTGTCAGCCGGTGGGGCTCCTCTCGACAGAGGCGAACACGAATTGTCTGACGATGGTCATTCACGAGATCCAAGAGCGCGAGTTGGCACCGGAGACGTGGACACCAACATTACAACAGCGCTTGACGCTAACTTGCACAACTTGATTCTGCAAAGCGAAGGACCTGTTTTCCTGATTCACTTTCATTCCGATCAATTGCTCAGCAGTCGCGGATTCAAGGCAACTTATCAAGTGGATTCTCTGCAGCGAATCGGTGGTGATCGCTGTCGATGGTCACTGAACAAGGCCGAGCAGAAACTGTCAAGCCCTAATTGGCCAGCCCAGTATCCCGCTAACTTGGACTGCACGATCACATTGAAAGCGTCGAGTCCCAATGACAGAGTTGTGCTTATATTCGATGCGGTATGACTATCATTCGATTATATTTGCTTTCAATCTCCTTAACTAATTCACATCCGTCAACCTCGTTCAGTTTCATACAGAATCAGACGCCAACTGCAGCTTCGATCGTCTCGAGATTTATGAGAGCAATAAAGGCGACGAATTTGGTCTGCTCGGTCGACATCACGGGAATCAATTCGAGAAAGGCGATGAAGCACTCCTGACGAAAACATTATGCGGACGGAAATCGAACAAGTTCAAGTTTGTGTCGAAGGGGCCGAAAATTAAATTGCGTTTCATGTCGGACGATTTTGCCGAGTACAGTGGTTTCCTCGCCCGATATCAATTCACACCACAGAAGAGACAGGAACAGCAACCGACGGTGACCACGTCATCACCTCCTGGCATCAAGATATCGTCGCATGCCAACAAGTACATGCCTGGTTCTTCAGTGCTACTCAATTGTGATACGAATATCGAACTAAACGAGAATAAGTCCATTACTTGGTATTTCGGCAATCAACAAATTCGCGACGGGCTTTACAATAATGGGAAGAACTTGCTCATCAGAGAGTTCAGTTCGTTAGCTGGAGGTAGTTATTACTGCAAAATGAACGATCAGATCGCCGAAACTTTGCTTGAGACACAAGAATCGTCGTGTTCCGTACTATTTAGGAAACGACCAAAAGATCTCGATCTGAGTGAAGCTGAATTCAACATTGTCGAATGCAATGCGGTCGCCACACCGACTGGCTTAAGTGTGCAAATTCAGTGGGAAAAAGATGGTCGACCGCTTCAGAGCTCTCAGCGAATAGATCAACTGAGAAATGGGTATTTGGTGCTCAATAACGTTACCAAGGAGGATTCTGGTTTCTACTTTTGCGTGGCGAGAGTGCGAGGACGACCTGAGTGTACTTCGCGAGCGGCCGCGCTCATCAAGATCAACGAGCGTTGTCGAGTCAACTGCGCCAAGATCTGTGGTCTGCCGACTTTGGGCAAACCATCGAAAGAGAAACCTCAAATTAGTAAGTTTCCTATATTCTCTGACGACGCCTCTGATCTGCGTATTATACAAATTCTGCATTGCGCAATTCACAGATCACGGCAAGATTGTCGGAGGCCAAGAAGCTGCTCGCGGTGCGTTCCCGTGGCAAGTCATGTTCTGGGATTATCGCCGAAGAAGTTTTTGTGGTGGGGCTCTGTTGAATGAGAGGTGAGATTTGCTAGGCTCGTGATCGCTGTTTGTGTGTGAGTTTGCTTATTGTTGTTGCCATTTCAGATGGGTGGCCACTGCTGCTCACTGCTTCGACATCGCTGGCGTCAGTGGTTCCGATACCAACATCGAGGTCAAGCTCGGCAAACATGACCAAAGCCTCAACGAGGAGTATGAAGTTAATACGAAAATAGTCGAAGTTATTCGGCATCCGGATTTCAACCGGGAAACTTTCGACAACGGTAAAATACATTGCTTGTTTAACGACTAATCAGTGTTAACCGGTGTTAACTAGTGTGCTGATTTTCTGATTCAGACTTAGCCTTGGTGCGTCTGGCCGATCACATAACATTCAACGATTACATAAAGCCAGTCTGTTTGGGAGCAGACACAGATGAAGTCGACGAAGCTTTCTTTAATTCGCGGCAGTCACTGCGACTGGGAACAGTAACTGGATGGGGCCAACTCAAGGAAAACGGTCCACAACCAAGGTTCCTCCAGGAAATTCGTATGCCTATCGTGCCAATCGAATTATGCAGATCGAGTACCGCATTCAGAGTAACTGCAAACATGTTCTGTGCGGGATACGCTCAAGAGATTTTGGGCGACGCATGTAAAGGCGACAGTGGTGGACCTTTTGTGAGTCAGCACGACGATCGGTGGTACCTTCTGGGTATCGTTTCATGGGGAGAAGGGTGAGCAGCGACATATAACGCCGATACAAATACGATGACAATCACAGATTTGTTTGCGTCTACCAGGTGCGGAAGGACGGGAAAGTACGGCTTCTATACGAAAGTCGCCAATTATATCGACTGGATAACCGCAATCATGAGATTGTAAATCGAGTCATCATTAACTGTAATTGCATATCTGTGCTAATAATACTCTTAAATCATGTTTTTTTAAAATAATTTGTCTGGAAATTATGTTGGAATGATACATGTCGGATCGTGATCAGCAATTCAATGCAATACGGACGTCATCAGTTGGCTAATTACTCCTTATGAAGCCAATCACGCATAGATATATATTCAGAATTAGTATTACTAGCATTTAATTATCGATGGACGACAGCCATCTGTGGAGTGTCCATCAGATAAGCGATGCTTGGCGACAAAATGACTCGAAGACGATATTAGATCGTAGGTTAAACACTTTTCTCGATTTGATTCGAGCGCTCTGCAGAGCTCACGTCGCGTGGATCGCCTTGCGTGATGCTGGGCGACCGGAATCAGTCTACTGTCGGCGCATCGCGATCATGGGTCTTATGAAAACATGGAGAAGGCTCAAAGACGCTCACTTCGTTATTGCAGATGCCATCATCGCGGCCGCCGAGAATGTCAAGTGCAGCTTGACATCAGTCGAACAGGACCCGCGTGACTGGTGGTGACCAGAAAAATTCCTTGTTTCGTCTTGCTAGCAGGACAAGCAAACAATTGAATCAAGGTACCGAAGAGACCGGTCCACGAACGAAACGGTTCGCCAGTTTGGATGAAGGAAGCTCATCTCGAGAAAGTGGAAGTGCCACGTGCAGTGGAGGTGCCACGTGCAGTGGAGGGAGCCCGATAATGACGATGAAGACAAGACTTGGACGTAGATGTCGACAATATGGACTTGTTAGAGGAGGAGCGATTATCGTCCATTGAAGAAGGCGCGCTCTCGCTGGCATCACTTCGGCGACGACATCCCCAACACGGAACCAATTCGCGATAGCATTCGCTTGATATTATCAACTTCCGCCTGCAGCTCGCCATTGTATGTCATTGCTAATTTTGCGCCATTAGTTCTCACTTCATAACTGCTGCGCCGTTCATTAGCCAGTTTAATTCCTGCATCAATGCCCTTTGCGATTTCTAATAGTTGATCCAGATCTATTTTGTGACCGTAAATTGCCATTTGGATATCCGGCCACAAACCGCATTTTACATAGTCAATGATTGTTGACTCGCATATTTGGATCGTACTTCAAGCATA
>JAGGCA010000483.1:41653-62628 GCA_022876805.1 Osperalycus tenerphagus | reverse complement strand
AAGCCAATTAATGTTTTAATGATGATGTGGCTTCGTTTCGCTCGTTTCCCCGTCGTCATTCAATTAAGCAGCACCAAATCGAATAGCGATCTCGATTCGCTTACCTGCAAACGAAAAAAAAGAGCAAAGACAGAGTTAAGTAATGAGTGCAGCGATATAAATGAATGGTAAACAAAATTAGTTTTCTTTTAATAGAGGGTGGAGTGGAAATGATATAAATGGAAATGGAGCCATTTCCGTATTGACATGAAGCCAAGCCGAACTGAGTTTGGCAAACATAACTCGCTATTGAAATGATCGCAATTGCAATATCGAGGCAGTGCCATCACCATCGCGATCCCAAAACCCAATCCTGATGCATGGCACGGGATGTGAATCTGTAATTTTGCGCGTAATAATGGTGCGAGCGAAATGGAAATGATTTGAATTTTGGCATCGCGAATGGCAATGCCAATGAATGAATGCCAAAATGTGGAGACTCAGACAAAGGATTTGCTCTGCATTCACCAGGCTTCGGCTTGCGAATTTGTGCATTGCGCGTTGCTCGAAACTGGCTTACATAAAATCACAATAAGTTTATGTGCATAAAACGCGAGCAACACGAGCGTAAAGTATAAAAAGAGAATAGCAGAATAGGCATGGAAATGGAAAGAAGAGAGCAAGAATTGTGGCATGAGCACAGCAGAACAGCACAACAGCACAACAGCACAACAGCAGAACAGCACAACTGCATCAACACAACGAGAATGACTCGAAGAGTGCAGTCTCTATGCAAATACATTAATTCAAAGCCTTTTCGTTTCACGTCTGGCTGCACACAACATCGAAACTTGACTGGCTAGAAAATCAAATTGATGCCGCAACACGGTGTTCGTGGTGTCGTTGTCGACGATGTCGATGTCGGTCTCTTCCTAAGGCATGTCGAACGCGATCCCGATCACCCAATCACCAGCATCTCGCTCAACTGATCAGGCCGTCTTCGCTGGCATATCGCGATCGCTCCCATGCTAATAACAATAACTTTCAACATTTATTCCACGGCGTCGTGTAAATCTTGTCACTTCTGCTCACATCACGATCGCATCACTGCAATTACGCGGCTTCCCAGTCTCGTTCCAGGCCAGACACCTCACATTGTTTATTCCTCACCCCTGCTTATCATTCATTTGATTCTTTTTCGCTCTGACTTCACTCATTATGCTCGCAATTCGCCCGTGATGCATCTCGTCGTTAATAACCTTGTGCGAGTGTGTAATTATTATGAATGTCTCGTGTCTCGTGTCGTGTTTGCGCGCACATGCATCACTCGCATCATGCATCATCGTGCTCGTCACCCCATCACCATCATCCTCATCCGCATCTTCCATCTTGTCCGATTGCTATCTCGCTTCTCACTTGTTTCTCTCTCCACCCACAGCAGGGCCGTGAAACATGCAATTAATCAAGTGTCACACTTCTCAACATCTTTGCCTGTCTATGTCTCTTGCCTGACCATCTCGCTCTGGTCTCTCATTCACACTCGCACTCTCACTTCCAACTATTCCCATTCTCATGCTGGCTTATGTCATTCACACCAACAGCAATAAGCATTCGCCAAGCTTGTCTCAAATTACGATGGGACTAAACTGTAAACAAATTCACTCATTTTTTTCTCTTTCCTGGTAAAAGGCAGCCAAGTTGAGCGCGCTGAGCATCGTTGAGAGTCCTGAAAATGTGTGCGAAGCACAGCAAACGCGAACCCAGCTACGAATAACGGCATTAAATTACTCGAGCAAAGATTAGTTTTGCAAATTAGAAAAATAAATTAGGGAGAGCGCGAGTGGCGATAACTTCTCTCTCCACTCGACACCGAGCCTGACACCGGGCATCAGTCTGAGTCTGTCGATGTTCGCTTGCACATCACCATTTGGTGCCGTGTCAAAGACACGACGAGCTCACTAAACTCGACATTCAGTGGCAGCAGATGCAAGAATTGCGATGCGATATTGAGACATGAATATTTTTTAAGACGCACACAAAATCGATAGAGTGATGCTGCTCATTCTCACTCTCCTTGATCTTCTCCTGGCAATGTTGAGATGCACATAATGACACCTCGCATATTTTCATCAAGAGAGGCTCTGCCGATTATATTTACTCATTGGAGCATAAAAGAAGAGCAGCGATCGAGAGAAGAGAATTTTCGTTGCTCGTCGAACGCGTGCAGTTTCAGTATTCACCATTCACCCATTCGCATGTCTCCTTGATTCAACTATTAGAAAAAAGCGCCGATTCGCTGCTCGATGCCACCACTCTCCCTCTAATGACATATTGATTACCAAAGTGTTTTGATGCCACACGCATGCATAAAAAACTAGACCCAGCCAAAGCTCGAGCCAGTGAAATATTCGACAATAATGCGTTGATTAAAATTTTATAAGGCATTTATAACAAGCACATAAAAAATGAATTTGCGTAACACGAATTTGAAGTCGATCGTTGGCCGATTACGGGCACACTCAAATGAGATAATTATGGATCTGGCAACGGAAAGGGGCCAATGCAAGGTCGTGACTCGACTCTTAACGCTTGTCAAGTTGAAGATAAGCTGTCGGCAACGAACGCGTGCTGGTGAGCCATGCAGCATCCATGGTGCGATGAATAATGGCTTGCTGAAGACCAGTCACCAGGCACCAGGCACCAGTCAGCAGTCACCTCACCGACAAAAAGTGACGCAAACCTAATTTATTCGCCTTCCTCGGCAACCGAGTTCATATCCGGATGCGAACGGAATTGCGATGCAACAAGAAGAAGCTCAACTCTGCTCAGTTCTTTTCTGCTCTCACAGCGATGCTTGTCTGCATTGGAATGCAATTCATAATGGATGACGATAAACATGCTAGACGGTAATTAAGAGAGAGAGGGACGAATATTGCGCCGAGTTGTGCGTGCATTCGCCGCATCTCATAACGTCATAGAAGAGGAGACAGCATCGCGATGTTGCCGTCGTGCCAGCGATCAATCAATCAATAGTGGCATCAGTATTAGAAGAGTTCAAGAAGTGTAATAAATAAATGAGAGCTCGACGTTCCGAGCTCAGGCCAAGCGAAATGTAGCGAAGTGATAACGAGCCCGGCATTCTTTCATGCCTCCCTCGCGCAGAGACCAACAAAAACAAGACCAGAAACTGGCGATGGAGACCAACACGGATAGACAGCAGAACAGAACAGAAAAACGGTGATGGGCACAGGCAGGCAAACATTCTCTTCGTGTTTTGTTGGGCGATGCTCGTTGGCATCGTTGCTGTGATGGCGATGGCCATAAATCAACGACGAAAAGACAAGCTGATTTTGCAAAAGCATGCAACGCACGTCAATGAAACTTCCTCGGCGAAATCCATTTAGCTGTGAAAACAAGTATCGCGCACTACAGTCAACGGTCGTCTCCAAGTTTTCCAGCGAAGACCCGAGCTCAGGAACCCGGGCCTGGACCGTGTTTTCAGAAATGCGATTGCAGTTTCATCTCCAACTCCGAATTTCACAGTTCTTCAAGCCTGAGAGTCGAGTCTTCTCTCGATCATCAACGAAATAAACGGAAATATCGGTACAGTGATCGAGATAACCGACAAGAAGCTTCTTTTTCCTGGCTTCACCATGTAACAGGCATCGACGCTAAACTGAAGCGACTCTACTTCGTAGCGACATCAACTTTAAAGATGAACGAGAAATGTGTCAAAAGATGACAGAAGGGACCATCTGAAGAGGTTGTGCGGTGATAAATGGTGGTGACTGTGCTCGTTCAGTGAGCGTTTTCCACACTGACGATCACCGTCGGCAGCAGTGAGCCGCCAGACCAGAGACCATCGAGGGAGAGAGATCGAGTCTCAGGTCTCGGGTCTCGACGCGAATACCGTGGTGGCGTTTCGTTTACATTTTCCATAAGCGAACCTCGAGCACGTTTGAGTGATGGTCAAACATGTAATCCATGCATAAACCTCGTGTATGCCAGCACTCTGTTTGTGTACACTCGACATGATATCGGTGGTGCTCGATGCCCGGGTCTCCAGAGAGTCAATCAGAGACGCATTTCATTGTTTCAACTATCAATTTCATCTGGGCGACGCGATGCGAAATTCCGGCATTTGCAGAAGAAGTGATGCTCTGTTGCGCTCGCAAGAGACCATAAGAATAAATCTTAAAACATAAAGTAAAATAGAGAAGACGATGAAGGATGCAAGTTGAAAGTTGGCGCAACTGTGATAAATCTGCACTGTTTGCCTCATCAAAATTCAAGCTCATTTGCCCGTAATTTACAAAGCGATTTCTCTTCGCCTTCGCTTCATTTAACCCTTCATCGCCATGTCGGTGCGGAAGGAGATGAGTTTGAAGTGAGGCGCGCGACGGCATAATAAGCAGAAAGTGCCATTCATCTCTTCTCTCTCTTACTAGCCTTTGAACAAGAGCGAATGAAACGAGACCAGCAAATGAGCAAAGTTTGGTCCGCGAAGATGCTTGAGATACGAGCCGAGTGAGCGGTGCAATTCGACGAACGAGATCTTTGACAATCAATCGATCATGCTAATGATACCTGTTGGTGTGCGATTCGCACTCGCAAACTCGAAGCGTGTCGTCTGAGACATGTGCATGCGAGAGGAACAGAAGAGGAGAAGAGAAGACGAGAAACGAAGAGAGAAACACGAATGAGAAAGTTGACGACTTAATTTGGTCGCGATATCGACTAATCGATCATCAATCAAACTATCGATCCAACAATTATATGTGCACTGATTTGCATGAATTGTAGTACCACTTCTTCACCTATTCTTGGTCATCAGGAGTTCAGTGAGTGTCTGATTTATAATGCCATCAATTCAGTAATTCGGTCTCTGTCGATCAAGCCCATAATCGACATTTCAGATTCACATTTAGTGTGCTTTGATATCATTTTAATCATCAATAAACTATCGCAATTATTGCCTAGCTCGTTTGCGGGTATATAAGCAGATCGGCGACTATAGCTTTTACCTAGATGTACTCGCACGGCTTGACGTTTCGTCGCCTGTGCTGTACGATTGCGGTTCGCACCGTTCGGGCACCCAGCCGCCTACTGCCTCTCGTATAGCAGCTAAAGGCGATAACGAAACGCAATTTTTGCGCTTTCAAGGATTTCCAAAACTTAATGACATGCACGGAAAGATGGGCGATATGAGAATGGAAGTCAGAAGAGAGTGAGAGTGAGCATCGAACTCATCACTGTGAGTAAGTAACAGTTACACAAGAAGAACGAAATTACCATGTGAAAAGCACTCAAATCTCATCGTAGGAAGAACCATCATCAAGATGCGGAGGCATTGAGAGAGAGACGCGACGCAGCATCTCTGACTGCAGGCAATCTCCTTAACAGCTTTGTTCGATGCAGTCTCGGTCGCAGCAATATGGCAATAACGCTGTGCGGGTACCTGATGACGAGATGGCTGAACAGATAAATGGAAAACATGCCTTAAATAAGAATTGCGAATGTGCCGATCGGGCGATGAGAAAGAGATGAGGAACAACGACGAGAGTGATGCCACGCCAATAGATAAAGAGGAGAGGAGAACAAAGTAATTTGGGTAAAAGTAGAGCGGATTCATTTTGACGCGAACCAAGTTGAGAGCGTCTCGCATCTCTTCTGCATCTAATCCAATTGACATTCCTTTCGTAAAAAGTATTGATTACGAAACGAGCTGAGAGCTGAACCTCGAGAGCCGAAACGCGTTTATTGATGCACCAGCACAAAGAGTTGAGCTCGACTCGCCTGCTTATTTTTGATCAATTTAGAAAACAAAGAGAGAGAGCACAAAAGGAGTTGGAGATGCGATGCATCGTCGACAAAATCGATTCAATCCTCTCCTCATTCGAGCCGTTATGTTCGTCGCCATCATTCGGCAAGCTCGTCGCCCTATGCGAATGCTCTTCGCGAGATGTTATTTCGAACGGCTTCATTTAAGGCTTTAATTGTTAATCCTCGCAAATAACAAAACTTTGCTGCTACTCGCAACTTTGCCGGTCGATATTAAATTGATTAGTTGTCGTGCGAAGCAAAACTGGCAAAGCAGAGCAGGCAACGAACGTCGCGACTCACGCTCGACGATGATGGTCGATCGTGACGATAAGGACGCGCAATCGAAATCACAACAAACATTAAAGTGATAAAAGTCTCGGCCCAAGTTGAGAGTTTGCGATAAGTGCGTGCCGAAGGGCCCCGAACCGAGCACGAGACCGGCCAAAATATGTGTGTGCCTGTCAATATTTCTCTTTGACGGTCGCCTAGCTGATGAATGCCAACAGATGACATGGTAGGCGTAGATGGCTTGTTTGCCTCCAAAATATGTTTCAAGAGTTTGGCCACGTTCGAGCGATCGCATCGAGCATCGAAAGCATCGCACCGTCACTTTCGGCAATGCACAACGAACACGAACCGCACATTACCTGTGCACCAGTCATCTCTGCACATAAGTATCACATCATTACATCCACCCCCTCATAATGTTAGCAGCGAGGTGTGTCATTCGCACGTACGCGTTCCATCGCCATACTAATATCATTATAGTGATTGAGAAAATAAAATCTCCAATATCCGCGAATATCCGCGAATATCCGCCCTTTTCTCACGTGAGCTCCAAGTCTACCTTGGAAAGTGAGGAGACAAGGCGAAACATTGAGAGCGTTGAAACGGGCGTAAAACGTAAGTGAATTGCAAGACCAAGCGACGAAATGGCAATCACGTAGTAGACGTAGTGGAGATGTGGACGTGGACAGCCGTTCACCGAAACTGAATTTCGGCAGATGTGCAAATCCGTCGTGCGATGCGCTGTGCTCCATCTCCTCATCGCCACTCTCATCTCATTCCCATCTCCATCCTCATCCTCATCCTCTCCATCCTCAACCTGATCGCCGTTGTATGGTGTCGCTCTCTGCACGAGCACCACCATCGAGGGGGCACTCTCATGAAATATGTCGTCGTGTCGATGCCGAATCCGATTCTCGAAGAGGAACATTTACGCGAGTTTAGATTTAGAAGCTCGAACACGAATTTGTATTGCATGCAACCGATGCGATGTGGCATCAATCAAGTGAATGGAGTGCGGCCTCGATTGGACAGTGACAAAGGAGAGATGAAGCGCGAGAGGCACGAGGAGGCATAAATTACGCGATACACGCCAATGAATAGCAAAATAAAATACAATCTTGCACGTTCAGCTCAGTAGTTGCGATCCGATCACGACGAGATGAGATTGGCAAAAGAAGATAAATATGAGTCGTTTGTAAGATATAACTGATAACCAGATTACTTCCTACCGGCATCGTTGATTGAAAAAAGTAGGTATCTAACCGACGAATTTTCTCAGTGAAAAACTAAACTAAAGATGATGTGAAAATGCGAATTCCCGGCTCGCGTCGCGTCGCGCCTATCTCGCAAATCGCACACTCGATCTGTTTGAGAAATCAGAATCAGAATCGCATCACAAATTCACGAAATGCTTCGATGCGGCGTCGATCGCCAGCGATCACTGTGGGCAGTTGATGCTGTGCTCGGTTTCGGTCCAGCTCATTGACAATTCAAAGCACCATTTGCCCATTTGCGAGGCTCGATCAGAGAGAGAAGAACGCAGCACAACCTGAATACTAACGATGCACGAATTACGCGAAAAAAGGGCGAATCCATGCTCGACGTCCATGGTATTTCCCCTCGCCAGCAACCGAACACGTAAAAAAGGGAAAGAACGTGGAAAAACTTGCAAACCTGCACCCATAAAATCAGTGAAACCAGATTAAAATGAGAGCAACTATTTAGCGAAACATGCAATCGGCAACGATAAAATTGCTCTGCGATTTGACGTGTTTTTTCTTCGAGTTAAGGCCTTTATGGGCGAAGGAAGCTTGAATTTGAGTGGAAACAAGCATGACAAGAGATTAAAGTTGTTCGAGATTGGCGTTGCGAGCGTTATGATTGCGATGCACGCTAACAAAATTGCGCGACCGAGACGAAAAATGGAAGGCGAGAGAGAGATAGACCAAAGATGTAAGGAGCACCTGGAACGAGCCCATCAAGCCATCAAATTTATCGCGCTCCCAAACAATGGTCGCTCTAGAATCAAGTCAGTCGAACCGAGTCGAGTCGAAATCTTAGTTGCCGTTTTTCGTGCGCGATCTCGATCTCGATGCGATTTCATTCATTCATTTTTATTTGCTCGACGACAGGCGAGGCACATCGCACATTTCGGCGGCTTGACTTTTTTCTGGCATGGGTTTTAATTAGAAAACGCCAAAAGGCAGGCGATGTGTGATAGTCGATCAGCGATCTCGTCGTTCTCGGTCTGGTATTCCGCGCTGTGCGCGTATCTGGAGAATTGCAATTTTTGCACTCGTAACAGATGTGAGAACGACTTGCAACGACATATCTGCTGGCATATCACTATCACAACCTGTTCAACTCGTCGTTAAAAAGCACTGCAAAATGAGTTTTTCGCTGGTCTGCTTGTGTAACACACATCGACTGCCATTTCATGCATTTCATCTGCGTGTTCTCCGTTCCTGTCCGTCTGTCTGTCTCTCTGGTCTGGTCTCTGTTCTGGTGCGTGTTTCACGTCGTGCAACGTTGAACACGTACATTTTCATAACAATGCGCTCGCAGTAAGTGGCACAGACACAGACAGAAAGTCAGTCACATCTCGCATCTATTCAATATTATTCGCACATCAAACGTAATGAATTTTTGCACAACTTATTGCGCGACTCACATCTTTATGAAACGCTGTCAAGAATTCGGCAATGATGTCACCGTCATCGTCGCGTTGCCGTCACCCCAAATTCAATTCGAAACGCGATTGAATCAATTCTACAGAGAATACATACACAACACATATCTGCTCGACTCCGGCTCTGGCTCATAACGGGGGTCACACAGACTGATTCAGACCCCTCATACCAGATGACTGAACCCTCGCTGAGACCGACGTGGCACCGAACCAGGAACGAACCAGGTTCACGAGCATGTCACTTGCAACGTACAACAAATGCAGATAAATTGAAATCACACTGGCACAAAAAAGGAAAACTGTTCGACCAAACTAAGCCAATGAGTGGATCATCGGGGAAAATTGAAATTTTCGCATCGACAAGAGAGAAAGGTTAAAAACAACGAAACAGTGGATGGACAAAACGGCCAGAATAAAGCGATTTCAATTTGATTAGGGCGGAGATCACATCGCTATCGATGAAATAGCTGGAGAACATGAACACGAAAACAT
This sequence comes from Osperalycus tenerphagus, assembly GCA_022876805.1. Lineage (NCBI taxonomy): Eukaryota > Metazoa > Arthropoda > Arachnida > Sarcoptiformes > Nematalycidae > Osperalycus > Osperalycus tenerphagus. The sequence goes on along the minus strand of JAGGCA010000483.1, from coordinate 53,357 downwards.
ACAACTGATGGGTAAACCATAGGGAGAGAAACCGAGAGAGACATTTTTAAAACGCAATCATCCAAACTCGCAATTCTCCACCCCGAAAATTTAACTTTAAACGAGATTTACTTTTGTGAAAAAAAAATGAAATTTGTGGCGGTGAACCCGAACCCAAAGCGCGCGCACAAGCCGAATAAAAAAATAGTAGATTTGTTCTCCGAAAATCGCTTTCGAAACGGTCATTTTCACATAAAAAACTCACTAAAATTTATTGAGGCAGAAAATACATTTTTCTCGTCTCTCTCTCTCTCAGGCTCTCCCCAGTCGCGATCTCGATCATTCCCCATCACCATCAACCTCACCATCGTCGATTCTCGTCGTCGTCGAGCGGGCGCAAAAATATTTCTAACAAGCTTGTCATTTTCGCGATCCTCACCCGAGATAAATACCATTGTAATATATTTTTGTCTCTCTCGCAAGTTGAAAAACTATATTCGCCCATAACGACTGCAATTACGCGACGAAGCCAACGTCGAGAGGCCGACAGGCTCGTGTTCGCGACCAGCACCACTCAGTCTCAGTGTCTTTCTTTTCTGGTCGTCGAAATTACTCTAACCATGGCGTAGATGAACGAGATCGGCGTTATATGACACATAATGCGCGATATGATAGCGAAACGAGCATCGCCAGGCATCGGGCTCTGCCTCTCGAGACACAATAACGAACAACTACTAGATAAAAAGTGAAAAGCACCAAAGCCGAGCACCAGGCACCAGTAGACGGAATACAGAGAGAGAGACACATCTTTGACAGATGGTGCGCCGTGGGACCAATCAAACCAACGACCACGAGCCGAGACTGAGACACTGCTAATCTAAGATAACGCTCGCCACATTATTCTCATCCATCGTGCTGGTGTTCGGCGACGAAACCAGCACTGGTCGCCCATCACCGTCACATTGGTGACGCCATTACATAACTCTTTGCATAACCGTCATGCGTTTTCTCCCCCATTCAAAATCGGGGCAACCCACGGCCGCCAGCGGGAGGTCGTGTCGCGATCCGACCACCAGTTTCGCCACATAAATCTGTGTTTTTCGCATATTGTGCCGTGGTGGCGGCTTGACGGGTCACCCAGAGCGTAATTAGTAAAACACAATTAGAGTGGGCCACTGACAACCACAATAGCGAACGAAAGGCCTCATTGTTGTGGGCCACATTGCTAGGTTTGCAGCAGCATTTCGCGCAGAACAAGCGAACAAAACTGAAGAGAGAGAGGGAGAAAAGGCAGAGAAAATAAATTACCGCGCAATACTCATTATATCGATGATAAATTGAATTCGGGCAGAAAAATGCATGCTTGTCAAATAATAAGCGACGTCGCACACATAACATGCATATTCGTTAGCTTTTTGATATATTGGCAACGCTGATTTGCAGCTATCTGTATGATTCAATACACAATGAGTGCGCTACTTTAAAATCAATCGTCGTAGTAAGTAAGGATGAATGAATAGCGCTTTAAAATCCCGGTGACAGTCACGACACCGAATCGAACAAGTCTGAGACTGAGAACGACGTCCTGATCTCAAACCGCCTCACCTTTCGCGCAACATGTCAAAACTCATGTAGCTTGTTTCCTGAATCAGTTTAAAACCTGTAGGCAGGCAGGCGAGCAATTCGAAATTCGAAATGCGAAATACGAAAAGCGAGTGAATGCGAATGCATGTATATAAATGTAATGCTTATTTGTTATGCTTATGAGTGTTATACGCAGCGATGCGAGTCGCGCACTCGATTTGCGACGAGCAAATTCACTTTGCTTCAAATGTGACAGGCGACAGGCGACAAAAACGCGATGCCGACGCGAAAATGGCATCAAAATGCATATTTCTGGCCGTGTTTCTTGCCTGATGGTGCGGGACCGGCACAGAGGAGCAGCATCTCTGTTATGTTAAATTTGCATCGCGTGCACATCAACGTGAGCGGGGCACCATCGCACTGGCACCACTCTCTGGAAATTGCAAATTACGCAAAACACATCGAGTCGACTTGAATCGTGTGCATTTTCACTTTCCATGTAGTACTCCATTCGAATTTTGCACTTTCTCTCTCTCATACTCCTACTAAGTTCTCCGTGTCGCGCTTTATCATCGGTAATGGCACTCAAAATTCAATCAAAACGTAAGTGGTGTCGCGCTACATTAACCGATGTCGACACTCACAGAATTCAACATTCCAGATGCGAAATGTTCACGAATGCAAAATTCAAAATGTGTTCATGTTCCTCGTCGTCGTCGTCGTTGCACAATCAGATTCACTCGCCATATTTCCGAAAACGATTTTCTATGTGCATACACATTTCAGATTCAATTTGCCATTGCCGAAAGGTACAGATTTCAGTTCGGTGGCACAGTGTCGACAATCGACGTTCGCCTCCTCTCAATTCGACAGATTCCTGGTTCGAAGACCAGCGACTGTCGACGTCGTACGTCGACTATAAACTTGAATGGAGTGTCACAATTAACGAGCCACATCCCGGCATCAGAATGACAAGTGGGCAATTAAAGCATCAACAAACAATCGGTCGACCATTATTGTGGCACATAAACATGGCGCGTTTGACAGACGTGGTCGCGCTCGAGAACTGGCAAATAATTTATGATCACCGAACTGTTATTGAAAAACCGAGTGACGGAATTTTATAACGCTCGTAAAAGTTTTATGGTCACTTAGTAAACATCGAGTCTCAATGTGAGCGCAAATCCCTCTTTATCACGAGTTATATCGTTCATCGTCAACACGTCGACTTCGATCTCTCGATCCCGATCCGGATCCCGATCTCGGCTTCTGTCTCCCTACTATCTTCATCTGGCCATCGTCATCATCACAACGCCAAATTGTTTCACATTCCATCGTTGTTTTGATACCCACCCCGAAAGCCCACCACCATTATTCATTACGAACGCATCGATGCCTCGTAAATGGCATCACAATGGCCGAAATGCATCCGAATCAATATCGGTGGAGTAATGCAGACATGCGATCGAGACACATTATCCGTACTTCGAGAAAGCGAAACGTCATTCCTGAGCGCCACATTTTCGGTCGTCGATGAATTTAAAAGCATTTCATATGAAAAGAAAATGTTTGCGATCGCGATAAGCGCAACGTTCAATACGCTCGGCAATTGGCTTGTCAGAGAGATGCAATCGATGAGAATTTCATTTACGCTTTTAAGATGGTTCATCCTCACAAATGTTTAGCGTGGAAGCGAATGCCAGAAGAAAAGTGTGACTGGCAGAAGAGAACGACGCTTACCTGCAAAGAGAAAACAAAAATTAAGAAATCATATTCTGGTTAGACGACCTAATTGTGTTCGACTGGGCATATGCATGACGAGCGATGGCAGATCGATGTCGATGTCGATCTCTCGAATTAGACGTGAGGATATTGATGCGGTCGAGCGGGCAACAGTCGTGTGATGCGATGCATGATGTATTGCATATAAATGGTCAGCGCGGCAAAACCACCCCAGCACGTATAGCCCGGGATTAAATCATCATCAATCAAGCACTAAAACGAGTAGTGTTCGAGGGGTTAGCCTGATGAGGCGCGAGCGACATGCGAGCGTGCATGGCTGAAGATGATATCCGATCAAGAGGAGCAGCACAGAGATGCAGACCCGAGATCCGGGCACCGAGATCGGGCATCGAGGGAGCCATTCTAGCGATGGTTTGCTTTCATCCTACAAGCACGACACGCTCATCCGCATCCTCCTAGTCATCATATCCATATCGCGTCCACCACGAACCACGATAGTTATGGACGCGGCGCGTACATAATAGCGAATGGTAACGGCAAAACCGCTCACACAATGTGATTAGAACTCGAGGGACATATCAAGACGGAACGCTCATTATGGCAAAGCCTCAACTCTCCTCTCCTCTTCTCCATCTTAGATGCATTCCGTCTCCCTGGTTCTCCCCCATTCTCTCTCTCTCTCTCCATCGCTCTCCTCTCGCCGTCTCTCGATCCAATTTATATGGGCACGAATTGCATTAGGCAGCAGAGCGGAAAGGACACGAACACGAAAACGTACTTGAGAGAAATTCGACAGCGACATGGCCAAATATACCTAGACGCATGACGCGGGTCAGCGGCACATCATTAATATTATTCAAGACGTGTTTGCGGTAACGAATCGAAGAGTGATGTCGCCGTTATTAACAAAGACGCGTTGTCTCGTCTCTTCATTGTGTTCTCGGGCATCTCTCTCACCACAAATCGTGGTTTGCTCTGACGAAAAGTGCAGTGGGTACAGTCGCCAAGCACACCACTGTCAAAAGACAAAAACATTACGAGACCTGTCTCAACCTTTCTCGCCTTTCTATCTTCATCAACGAGGCACAACGAGAAATGGTGAAAGATGGCATAGCATCGGTGCGGGAATCGAGAATCGAGACCAACATGGGGAACGGAGGGGACGAGAGACAGACAAACAGACAGACAGACAGACACACGGCACTGATGCAATGCTGTGCACCGAAAAAAACAGAACGCGAATACGATGCAATGCAATGCAATGCAATGCAATGCAATGCGTTTTTCTCGTTTTGGGATAAAGAGATTTATTTGGCTTATCCCAAGTCGCTGCAGAAGCGGAAAATTGGCAAAAAGCTGGCAAAGTAAGAGAGCAGAGAGAGAGAGAGAAAGAGAAAAGTGCGCATAGAAAGCGCAAACAAGCGAACAAGTAATAGACGCATAAGTGATATACATGAATGTTAGATTAGATGTGTCGAAAACGCGATATTCTCACGTGAATGACACCGACATTCTCTCATCATCTCCATCTGCATGGGGACAACAGTGCAGCATGCAGTGCCATTTATAAATAAAATGAGACGACAATGGCTTCCTCTCAAAAGGTACGTGTTGTGCGCCCCGCGAGATTTCTTTTCGTGACGGTGATCAACATCAACATCGAGTCAAAAATTTGATGAGACGTGACTCTCAGAGGTGAGACAAGACGAGACGAGGCGCTATGAGCTCGCCTTTTTCGCATCGCGTGATAATCATTGGATAAAGGAGCAAATTAAGCGAGTCACATTCGATATAAAGGCCATACATGTATTTCACATGGGATTAACTTCTTCGCCGGTGAAATGGATGTCGATGGCGCGGACATGACACGGCACCGGCTAAGCTCAAGTAATGACCTTTTACAGAGTAAATGAGTGCGCCTGATGGGCGACGAGAAGCGCGATGAGAGCAAATGAGAAGATATGGCAGGCGAGATGTGGACGTGGATGTGCGATGGCGATGCGAAAATCTCGAAAATAATTACATCGCGAGTATCGAGAGAAGAAGTACAGAGAGCAAGCCGAGGCTGAGCACCATCGCCGCCATCGCACCAGATCCGCATCCCATCCTCATTGATGGTGATGGCGATCGTGTTGATGGCTCTATCGCCATGATATATCCGCGTCGCTGTCTCTTAAACTCATACACGTCACAGTCAATTTAAAATAAATTTTGAAGCAATCGCGCGACCATGTTGATACTCTTTAAAAGGCACTAAGCTGGCGAGTGATGATGCTAAGTCTTCGCCCAAGCCGATCTCTTTTTCTCTCTTCTCTGCCTCATCTATACTCTTGAACTTGGTGAATGCCATCTTATTTTTATGGCCAATTTTTCCCCTTTCGCTATAAGCACTCTCAAATTCCCAAGGCAATCGAGAGGGAAACAAACCATGAGATATAACGCATCGAATCGATGCGAATGCGAATGCGAAAAGAGCAGAAACTCTTCCTAGATGTTCTCTCTCTCTCCTCTTATATCCATATGCAATATAAACCAGTTCAGCACTCGATATACCGAACCGCAAATTCATGAATAGCTTATTGCGTGCACATCGCATTGTGGCGAGCAATATTTAAAATGGCTTTAAAAGAAGATTTCGTTGCGTTTTCTTTTCCTCTTTCTCTTTCTCTTTCTCCTTCTCCCTCTCTCTCGCTTTGAATATATTTCAACTTCATACAAAGCTCATTTTATTTTCTGGTCGCCAACGAAATCAGATTTGTGCGTTTTGTTCATAAGTTTAGGAAAAAAAATTCGCATTGCGAATCCACCGCATCGAGGATTCGCTCGTGGAAAATTGAAACCTAAAAAAGAAGTGACTCTAAAACTCGAACTGTCTATCTATATATTGGGGAGCGTTTCTTGGCATGGAGCGCACAAAGCAACAAAATCAGGAGACGAAAATGCTCGCAAGATAGATATAACCTTAAAACTTAAAAAAGCGGCGAACGCATTTGGCAGTCAGGTTGCTCAACGCTTTATTATTATTTATCCGTGGCTCTTTCCATTCCTCATCTTCTCTCTGCCTCTGTCTTTGACTCTCTCGTCTCTCGTCTTTCTCGTTCCTTGATCTCTTCTTGTTTGTAACTCGTCACAAAGCTATTGACGCTTCTTTGTAATTATTATTTTTTCTCTTTAAATGCTCTTTGAAGCCAAAATTACTGTGTTTTACAATGAGGACTACTTAAAAATTTTTCTCGTCTTCAAGATGGCAATAACAGAGGTGAGCGACGGACAGTGATAGAAAGAGAATTGCTTCGAGTTGAACAGGGGCTAAAAAGAGCCGATCCGAGCCTGGGCGCGAGTGCAGAGTTCAGAGTGGTGTACAGGCTAGAAAAGGTGAATCAGGAATCTGCTTCTAACATCTTTTCGGTTTAAGTTTTATGCACTCCGTGAAACGGGCATGAAGAGCGCCGTTTTTGCCTCAGCTTCGACTTGGCTTCGAAGAAAAACTTGAAGCAGTCTCTGCAGGTGGCAGAAAAATAATGTGAAGCCAGCGGCACAAATGAAATATGTTTAAATGATAAGATGATGGCAATGCTGTAGACAAAACTGGCAACCAGTCACAAACGGCATGCATTTTTTTAGAACTTTAACTCAAAAAGATGCCTATCTCAACGATGCTCTGCGCTCGTGTACGTACCAACGAAAATCACCTTTTTATTTGAATCTCGAAATTCCGAAATTACGACTCTCGCATAATTAATGCATCAACGTAGATACTACAGAGCACAGAGGTGTGCGCGCGCGATGCAGATGAAGATGGAGACGGAGATGAGATACGTCTAGTATGAATTGTTATTAGCGTCCGACGCGTTCGCCGTCTCGTCTCGCGTAACATCTAATCTCGGAGCACTAACAGCGGCATTATCACGGCGAATATCAAGGGAAAACCTCCAAGAAATGCTTCGTATGGATATGGAAAGCATATATCCGAGAAATGCAGCACATAACACAGCGTGGCGTCAATTCGACGTTTGTATGCCGCGGGTGCATGGACGCATCCCAGTCTAGTTAATCTCACTCCGTCTGTCTACCAAAAAAAAACAATGCAATCGCATTCGCATATTTGGCCGGCAAAAAACTCATAACACGGCGCTCCGTTTGGAATTTCAATAACTTGAAACAGGCGATGCACAGACAGACAGACAGTAATGAGCGAGCGAGTCGACTACTCGACGAGTTTCCTCCTTCGCATTTCATGATCGCATCGCCGTCGAACAACACTCGTAATGACACTCTGATGGCACACAAAAAAACAATGCAAGAAATACGCTGAGCTATGTTTAATGCGCAAGCAATTCACGTCAATACGCGTTCCAATGACGGTTCGAATGTGGAGCCGGTCGCGACTGAATTCAACTTTTCAACTGAAGACCCCTTCCTGAAAAAGGCCATCAATGTTCCAGGCGAATTCTCATTCAAGTTCTCAATGAAATGCCGTGACAGGCCTGATAATGACAGTCAAGCATCGCCATCGCCGAATTACCAGCAAACAACAGTTAAACAATTGCCGCTTCTTTGTTGTTGTTGCGTGTGTCAGACAGGGAGAAAAAGACGATGTAAAAAGCGATACATCAACATCTACTTGATCTGCCAAGATGAAGTGGCGATGAAGTGACACATCTTCGTCTCTCCGTCTTCAGTCTCCTTGTCGCAAGACCGTGTTGATGATTGCCCTGCATAACTTGTCAACCTTTTCCCCGCAGAGTAATTCATCAAAGCAATCAAGTCGATAAAACGTCGTGCACAAGTACAGGTCTGGTCTACTGACGGATCCTTGTCAGATGAGGCCACACGTCGGCCAAAAATACAACAAGTTGCGTCGCGTCGCGTGTTGTGTTTTGTTTAACGAATTCAATTAGATGCATATGCAAATGAGCGTCATTAACGTGCGAAATGCACTTGCCAAAAGTGTGCCTAATTGCATCGAGACTGTGCCTGCGTTCGTTCGAACACCGGGAATTAGTTGCAAGAAGTTTATACCGAGAAGCATATTGAAGAAGGGGCCGAACACCCGTCCCCGTCCGTCATCACCGCATCCAAAGAGTGATTAATTACCGATGCCATGCATGCTAAGAACGCCACTCATACGGATGTCTCTGGTTTCCACACGAGAAAGACTTTCTTCGACCGCAACAGCATCTCGCCAATTGTCACTCAACATCAGCGTCACCATCAACATCACCGTCATCTGGTCACGACTCGCGAGGCAACGAAATTCTGGTTTTGTGCCGCAAAACCAGCAATCGCGTTAAATAATGAGGCAAACGAGATTTAAAGCTAACAATAAAAACAGGCGAAATGATAAGATATGGAGAAGGCGAGGCAGTAACATGTCAATCAAAACGTTGGCAAAAAGCGCTCGAGGCTCGCTGGAATACCAAATGATGCAGGTGCCTGGGACCAGGCATGTGTCACTACGCCGAAGTCCAACTCCAACTTCGATGCTGGCCACGGCAATCACGAACATCATAATATATGCCATGTCATTATCTCCATCGTCGTTGGCTATGCTCTGTTTCTTGTTTCGCTTGTCCGCAATAATGAGAAGAAGAAGAAGCTATTCACTCATTCGATAACTAATTACGCTACTTGTACATGCACCGAAATGTCCAATTGAATATTAGATAAATTATGACGAGATGCCCACAAACGGGAGCAGCAGAACTGCTTCTGGACATCTGCACATGCCAAACATGAACGCATCAACGTCAACAATCTTGTGCAGAGCGCAAAAATGAAGAATGAATGACTTCAGCGAGGCTGTAAAATCGCGATAAGCTTTAAGTTGACCAGTTCGCAGTGTTGGCTTTGCCTTTGGTTCGAAACGGTTCGGTTCAGTTGCCTTCGCCAACAAGACCAAGACCAAGTCGAAGACTGAGCCAGCCAGCATCTTGACAAACGTTTCATGAATGAACACTTTGCGAATCTATAGCAGAGGGAAGTGTTCCTGTCGAAAAGGGGTTGCGAACCTCTCCTTCGCCTTCTCCTTGGTATCGGTCTCGGTCTGGATCTCAGTCTCGGTCTCTTCGTCGCAGCAGCATATCTCGCATTCTTGGAAGACGTTGCAAGCGAGTCACCATTCGCGCTCACACTGCACATGCATCTAATAATAGGTTTGGCGCATAAATACGATTCACACTGCGAACCAGCCACCATTCACCATTCACCATCCACCATTGAACAGGCAGACAGTTTTGTCTCGCATCTCTCCTGCTGATTCCGTAAATGCATTAAATATCACTAAATTGATTACCTATTCATTAGAGAGAGACAAAAGCAAGGTGCGACGCCATGCCAGCAGAAATCAATCTCAAGATGATTTTACGACTTTCGTGGGATTCGCATTTGCGAGACGCTTTGTCGATAATTCACGACGTAAATTACGGCTATTAATAAGCCAACAACGAGTCCGTATAATAAATAATGGTGCCTTAAACAATCGCATGTGAACAGACATATGAATGATGACGTTGGGAATGTTTGACGTTCGCACGAGACGAATGTGAATGTCCACTTCGGGTTCTTATCATCTGGTATAAGCCAAGCCATCGAATTGACTGGGCATTGGGTCATGCAGAGTGGGGTCAAGCGGTGTGAGTGTGACACAGTTCGATTCTCAGCAATATCTTGATTCGGCAAATAAACGTCGAAATGAACGCGTTCTATGTTAACGGGAGAACGCCTCGCTCTCTCTCGCTTCCATTGTCAATTTTTCTAACTCCAACGAAACGACATTATGGGAAGGGACAGTGTGACAAAGGAACGGGGAACAAACCTTGTAACGCGTCACAAAGTCACTGGCGGTGTAATAGAATAGAATAGAATGGAGAATAGAGAAATGTGCTCATCACAAGGGACGAGGGATGAGGGAAGAGACGAGACCGACACCGAGATATTGAAAAACTGGCGCTTTAACTCAAGTCAACTCAGGACGGAGAGAGAAAGATTGTACTCGGAACTAAACCGAACCGATCTCAACTCAGGCAGACTGTCTTCGAATGGTGGCTGACGAATGGAGCCCTCGCCAATATTGACAGCAGCTGCTCCACAGCTCTGCACACCAATGTTGCTATCTGGCAAGTTCCGAAAACACATTTCCCGTCAAAAAAACTGGCAAACTCGATGCAAATCAAGCAAATAGGGAGTCAAACACGGTAGTTGGTCCGCCATGAGGAGCAGCTCGTATTCGGCACTGATCTCAATGGTCGTTTTCCCAATACAATACAATGAACGACACAAATCAACGAACAGGTCAAACGATTATCTTCTGCTCGGTGACCATCAATGGCGCGCGTTTGACTTGCCAGCCAGTTCATGTCGGTGTCGCGTCAGAGTCGGACGTCAAACGTCTGCCGACATTACCACGAGTACCAGATAACGAAACGAAGTCAAACCGAACAGAAGACGGGCGGCCACCGATGACGTGAAACGATTGAATGCAATGCCCGTGTATGGAAGACTCACGATTCTCGAGAAATTGCAAAAATGCTAAACCAAACTCAAACTCAAAGGATAAGATAATTACAACATTAGAGAGAAGCAAAAAGGCAAAATCGTGCAGTGATTTCCAAGGACGCTAAATTCAGCATGACCATGGAGTGGAGAGGTCGAAGACGAAGATGAGCGAAGAACGAAGAAGACCTGAGAACGATGCGAATGAGAATGAAAGATGCGCAAAACAGCCCAACAACTCGGAATTCCCGCTGAGCTCCAGAGAGAAGAGTAAAGCTTATCGTCGAGACTACCTGCGGGACAACCGAAACCATTTGCATTGTTCGGCATAGTCTCATGGAACGAACTCGCGGGCCCAAAGTGGCCGTCCGACAGCGACGCGAACTGCACACCAGGAGGGCAAACTTACAACCGGGCCAACCACGATATTATGCGAATCGCGAATACAACGCAAAATGCGAATGCGAATGAGAATGAGACGATCGCCTCGCTGATGCTGTTCATGTACGACATCAATTCGTTCGTTTTCTATGCCAAACAGCGCTCTTTGCGCCAGATATCAGCTATCGATAGCAGAACCTCGAGATCGACGAATTATGCAGCAAGAAATTCGAATTTCGATAACTAGATATTGATAACGAGGCGCGCTGGTGAATGCGAACGAGAGCAAAAGAATTGATGGTTGACGGCAATGAAAGTGTTCATTTGAGCAGCGAAAATAAGGTAGCAACGAAGAGAACGAGACAGAACGCGAGCACATGTCAGGGATGAGACCGAGCGCTGAGCACCGAGCAACCAGATTTCAATTCGGACACAGCTTCCAGCTTTGTCACGACACAAGGGGATCAAGCGAACCGTCATATTCAATGCGATGGGTCCTCAACAAAGTTACAATGACAATGGA
>JAGGCA010000483.1:19605-31972 GCA_022876805.1 Osperalycus tenerphagus | reverse complement strand
TCTCTCTCTCTCTCGTTCTGGTCTTTCTTTCTCTCTCCAGTTGATCGTTTAGTCCTTGGTTTTGCTGGCGAACGCTGTTCAACCGCACCCAATGCAATGCAGAAAAGAGGGAGAGAAACCCGGTTCGCAAAACGCGATATTCTCGCGATCGTGATGGCAATGGTGTGCTAGTACCGACCGAGTACACATGAATATGAACGAAGTCAGGAGATGAAACTGAACCGAAACGAGACCAGAGATCAGAAACGAAGAGAGCGAAAAATATTCGACCCAATATCAATGAAATCTAATGAAGTAACAAAACAGCAGCGACGAAAATCGGCAAGAAAAGCGCATTTCTTAGAGCGTCGCGGCAATAAATCAAAACGTGAAATATATGGCATAAGCGAGTGTCAACTTGAGGGGACACACAAAGAGGAGAGACATTCACAGGCCATTCTCATCACATCCGTCAAAAATTCGCCAGGACAGGATAGGTCGGGGTGGGGGTCGACTCGACACAGAACCGACACAACGAGGAGAGTGGCATGAGAATGAATGAGAAGTGACGACGAGTGTGGAGGGTTGCAATATTCCAAGTCCAAGTCGCGCCGCTCGATCAGTAAGTCATTGAAGTAAGTGCGTGATTAGGTCACAAATAGTTGTATTTACGTGCAGGCAAGCAAACACATGCATATAAAAGGATTAGGCTGGACTGACACGGAGAGTGTCGAGCGTCGAGTGCCGAGTGCCGAGTTTTTGGCTGGTCGGCAACAGAGCTCGTTCATCGCTCATAAGTAGCGCGAATTCGCAGCGCGTTCATCGCGGCAAAACCCGGAAGGGAGCGCCACGAATTGGCCGCGAATCTGGATAGCGAACGAGAGATCGGCATCAACGTCAATAATAAGACATCGAACCAGATGATCGCTACCGTCAAGCCATTGCGTGATGTACACGTCTCGCAATGAATGTCGTATGTTCGTACCTGTTTTCTCCTTGATTTCGCAGAGTACGGAGAAGAGTGCTGGTTTCATTCGATGACAATTCAAGGTGTGCTTCCTGTCCATCATCGAGTCAAATCCAAAACAGAGACAATCATCATTAGTAAATCAGTTGACAATCGACAAGAGTGGTGAATCGAGAGTGAGAGACACCAAACATGCTGAGTGCACTCATTTGACAGTAATAATGAATAATGATGAGTGATTTACGTTTTAACAAACCTGGCTTGGGCTTCATCGAGCGACTGGTCGGTAATGTTCATGATCTGCTGCAGAATCTCGCTGATGTCGTGCTTCCGCGACTCGCCATCACCCGACGCCGACTGGCCACCGCTCGGGTCGCCGTGCGCCTGTTGGGGGCCTGGCCCGAGCCCGTACGGGGTGTGGGGTGAGTGTGTGGGCACCACGTGCCCGGCGTGTCCCGCCATCGAGTGCACGGCGTGCATCATCAGGGATACACTGCTCTCGTCCATTACACACCGAGACACGTCAACCACCAGGACAGCACCACCGTCATGCTCCACTCTTGCTCCATGTCACTCACCGGTCACAGGCACTGTCACGATGGTCACTCGCGTGAGTCACTCGACTGTCGATGTCTGTCCACGATCGTCGCTCCTGCTGCTGGTCGTCGTTGTTGTTGGCTCGCTCGACACGCTGTCTGGCCGGTCGCGAATCGCGATCACTGCACGATGCACGAAGATGCTGCACCTTCACTGCTGATGATGACAATGACGGTTCACGCGCGATCAGGAGTGATTTGATCAGCGGTGATGCGTCCAGAACGATGCGAGAATGGATCTCGATGGACTCGTTCTCACTGCACAATGACGGCTGCTCGTCAATGTGATGTTGCTGTGCCTCACGATGGGGATGGCGAAGGGGGCGAACTGGGCGAACGGGGATGGGCAATCAGGGATTCGCGCCTGCGCTTTCCCTGCTCCGATCTCATCACCATCACGACGGTTACGACCCATCGATGGGCGGTGCCTCATCAACGTAAACATCACGACGCCATCATTTTCGGTGCAATTCCATCATTTGGCACGTTCGAAAACGTGACGCTTTCTCATCTTTTCACTCCATTTTGCATTCGAATTATGTAATTCGGTGACCGGGACAGGGGTAAGTCGAGCAGGACTGTATTTCTTGGCCTGCGTTCGCGGCGACATGATCACTGCCACGGAAGACCTCATTTGCGGGATGCGCCCAAACCATTCAGTCAATTGTCTTGGTTCCCGCAATTTCGCTAAATCTGTGAGCATTTCGGTCAAATCAGACTCGTTGAGCATTCAGAACGGCCCACAGTAGATGCCGGTCATTGTGTGTTAACGTTTCTAGTCATTTTGAGCAGTTTTTTCAGGTAATTCCACGTCTACCGATTGTCGAACTCTTCGCACGCTACTCTTTGCACAGTTAATGATCGGCTGGTGGCGAATTTTCGCTTCAGTCCGCTGTCTCTCTATCTTAGGTGCTGAAAGGAGATCATTCGCCGCGCTCGTTGCATATCAATTGGACGAGTGAACGAATTCTTTTCATTCACCATTCATTTCTTTTACCTGATCTTAAGGATAAATGCGGCACATTGAAGATTAGATCTTATTGTTCTTCGTGCGCTCTATCTCGCTGAATAAATAGCGAGACACCGACGAAATAGAATTGAGAGAGCACCAAACATGCAGACAGTGATATGCGCTTAACCGAAAATTAATTAAAAGTGGCCTCGGGGAGGAGCACCTCAAAGCCCCTTTTCATAGCTTCTTTTCTCTATTCTTTAGCTCTCGTCTTTGGTTCCTTCCCTTTCCTTTGGTATACTTTCCACTGCCTTGCACTGCATTAGATAATAAGCCGTATAATTTCCGCTCTTTTTCCTATTCTACTCATTCTACTCATTCTGCTTCTTCTCTTCTATCATCTCCTCTCTTTGATTTTATTCTGTACCGTAACGCGATAAGAATGGAAATATAATTAAGTGAAATTCGCAACGCATTCACTTCGCTCCACACTCGACTCTTTCCTCGCTCCTTTCTTCTCATGTAAAATGCTTTTGCGTATTTTGTCGCTAAGCTGCACTTCTCATATCATTTGAGTGAGTTTCGTTTTGATTATATTACAGTGTGTATTGAAGATGATATCGCAGGTCTAGAATACTGGCACGTGTAATTACACAAATAGAAAGAAATATTTGCTTACGAATATCGAACTAGAAAGTAGCAAATAATTGAATGCGTTGCATTGAGAACCTGTATCTGTGAGAATCTAATCATTTCTGAATTATATCTCAATTTGTTTGGGACATCGGCAATGGACATCGCGTCAAATCCAAAGCGTAATCGTCATCTAACCAGGAAAGTGTCACGCCATTACCAGATCGCTTCATCACCAGATTCTTTGGCATTATATGTCGTCTCGTCTCGTCTCGCCATAGATTTCTAGCATTATTTCTACTCTCTTATAAATCTTCGCTCAGCTCGGCCCGAGATATAAACGATATGTTTACTGATACAATCTTACAGAGCCATGTCGTTGGCGTTAAGTTTTAATTTACGACATGAACATGATTAACATTCTTCTTTTCATAACAAATCGACAATATCATCGCTAAATCTTCGCAAGATGCGCCTCTGCAGTGCTGCACTTCCACTACTCTTGTTGTGCATCATTTCATTTCTGCTCTACTGCCCTGCGAGTCGATATATTTTTTTCTCGTGACCAAATTTATGGCGGCCACTTTTTCTCTCGACCCGATGAGAAGACTTGACTGATGCAATCCGGTGACGGCACACAATAATCGTCTGCGTTATTTGCTCGCCAGATCTCATAATGCTATTAATGTGTATCTGTATTTCTGCATGGTCTTTGTTGCTATCTTTCCATCGCACACTCAGCTCGATTCGATTAGAAAATAACGAGCCGAGAGCGAGCCAAAAAGAGAGAATCTTACTTTGAAGAGTTGGAGAGAGAGGCTGCCAAGCGAAAAGCGAGAGAAGTGCTCTGAGTTTGACGATCATTAATACTCATTCAAGTATAAAGAGCGTTGTTAATGTCATATAATAGTGACATTAATGGAAAAGCTGTGTAAAATTTTATCAAAGCGCCCACATCCAGCAATAATCAAATCCACGTCGTCGTGGGTCGTTTCGATGCCACTCTTAATGACGGCATCTTTCTGCACGCCTTTCTAGCTCACATACCATATATATTGGAATACATATATCTTTGCTTCAATATAATAGTCGTATTAATGTTGGAAAAACGACGGAAATGTACTTTTTATCAGGCTTTTGTAACATCTGATGACTCGCGTAATTTATGATTATCATGCGCATTGTCGTGAGTCGCTTCAATCATCGAGCCGGCACGAGGAAGAAAACTATTATGAGTGAAGTCATCTCTAGCGCTAATTTGTGAAGAGCATCTTTCCGATGCTTTTCTTCTGCTTCTATTCTATTTCTTTCTCCTGTGCTCTGCTTTGCTCTCATTTTTGTTCACCCTTCGCTCGATAACGAGCTCGTCACTCGGTCTCTTATAAACGATATTCTTGAGATGCTAATATCGCTGCTCCTGCTCTTGCTGCGCGTAACACTATTTCGGCACACGGCGAAGAAGATGACATATCTTATAGTTAACGCAAAAATCGCCTAATTATAGCTGCCAATCAAGAGCGAAGTGCGTTTTTAATATGCGTTCTCTCTTATCGTAAGTTGCGGTTGACGTCTCTTTACGGCTAAATTGCCGAAGTAATATTTTACTCGCTCAACTTTTTTCTTATTATTATAGTTATTAGATTGAGCCTGTCTTCTGTGAGACATATCAACGAGACCCGCGAAAAGAACTCGCGGTGAATGCGTTGAATTTTGTAATGCGATTTGCCTGTTCAGCAGAACATTAATTACGCTACGAGTTCGTCTCAACTATCAGCGTCAAAACCAAATTAAAAGTTTCCAAACATAAAACTGCAGCTCAGTAGGAAAAGTTTGCTTTCTCTTTAATGATTAAAATACTGCCCGCTCACAATTACGCGTTTCTTGACGCACTTCGTATTTCGCACATCTCCGCGCGTTTTTCTGCCGGTTTTGCTGCTGTTTTTGTTTTTATCTCACTGATTTGTCATTCAATTCAACTCTCGTCGATGTCCAAGCATATTCCAGCAATGAGTTTCTATCTGGGCACGACGTATTCGTGTGTCGGCGTCTTCCAGCATGGAAAGGTCGAGGCCGCTATTGAGCTGGCTACAAATTCGCAGTAAATGAAGAATATTGACTCAAGCGTTGAGTGCGAATCCCGATCGCGTCACCGAGACATAGTTTTTCCAGGGAAGTTTTCATCGTTTTCTAAAACGTCTTGACTTGTTTTTCAGGCACTGCTCTCCTAATCAACAAATGGCTTTCTTCGACGATCGGAAGTTTTTATTATCTCACATACGACACTCGTTTATTACTTGTGACGATACGGGAATGTGTGAGATGGTTATGCTCAATGAAACGATGCCAAGTCATCTGCCTAATGATCCTGATGCTGAAATTCTCGATTGTGAGTACTCATTTTTTGGCGTCGTAAAAGAAAAACCAAGCAAATTCGAAATTTGTCTTTGTTCACATTTTCTTCTTCTCCTTCACTTATTATCGTTGACACTCAGCTCTCGATGTCGAGTCTAAGTCGGAATTAGTGGAGGCGGCGCAATCATACGATATCATGTCCGACATGGAGCTTATCGGAGCCCATCGGAGACGGTCGAACACGGCACAGAGACTGGACAGACTTAAGAAAGAAAAGAAAAAACAAGGCAGAGTGACGACGGTGACGTGGAAGACCAATCAGCAAACAACTAGTGGTAACTTACTGTCGTTGAAGCGAATTTTCGGGCTTATTAAAAATTCAAATGAATTGTTGTATTTACATTACAGATGCACAACAGGCTGAAATGTTCTCTGAGAAGGAAATCCAACAATCGGAGAATTGCGAAACAAATCAAGTGAAGAAGAAATCGGCACTGAGTTTATTACTGGAAAAATATCCCACCATTCCGAATAATTTGTTCAACGAATTCGCGCGCTTCGATGGTCGAGTCAGTGAAGGGACACCGACGAAAAGGATTCGAATATTTCTGACCATGTTGCCACCCGATGAACGAGCTTATCCGATGGAAGTGATCACGTTGTGCAGTGCGCGCGTTTATGATCTGATCGGACTCATTTGTTGGCAGTACACTAATGAAGGGAGAGAGCCGAGATTGAAGCCTACTGTCAACCATTATTGTCTGCGTATAGCTGAAGACAACGGCGATGTGGATTCTGATTTTCCTAGTCTGAATCCCAAGGAACCGCTCGTCAAGTTCGGTTTCCCGGTGTTGGCACTCGTTGAGAAGGATGATGTCGAGAGTTCCAATGGTTTGCTTGTTACTGTGTATGTTAATCGACGATTTATCGTCTTCTTTCGTGCATTTATGGATCTGAACATTTACCTCTTTCTTTCCGTGTTCATTGTACTAGTCATATTGAAGAACAGTTTTCCAAAATTCAAGTGCCTAATCTACAAGTGACGCTCCAAGAAGCTGTCGATCAAGCTTTGCGCCGGAGAAAGTCTGCATTTCAAAAAGGTTCGATGCCGAAGCTGCTTGTTGAAATTTTTGTGTCGCAATTAACTTTTTATTGGCACTAACCTGTAGGAGCTGAATTTCGACTGGAAAATCGAGACAACCCTGGCGTGGCATTAGATTTACAAATGACTTTAAGTGATGCTAATTGTATGGAATTTGTGTTGGTTGTTGATGAAGGTGTGCATTTGTTTGTGACAATGTGTTATGGTCGCTGTCGATGCTAATGAAGATGTCTTGTCCCGGCAGAGTCGACGCACGATGATCAGCCCGATGACTGGGCCGTACCGGACATGTTCGCAATGGAGGCGCCCCTCTACCAGTCATACACTGTCCTGGCTTTGCATAAATTAGGACGAAGTGCCGAAGTTCAATTAGGAATCTCTGGCGAGAAGGTCGAAGTCACGCCGCTGCCTCAGAAAGGAGGAGCGACCACCAAACTGTGGTCGTGGCAGCCGAAAGCAGCGACATACAATGTCGAGAATGTGGCTGCTTGCGAGATGATCAGCGAGAAATACAGTGAGTTGAATGAATTGCATCGAAGTGGTCAATTCGATGTCAATTAATCTGGATCCCATCGTTCTATTTTACAGACAAAGCTCAATTCAAACTTATTTATTACAATGGAACAGAATTTAAGAGTCACGTTTTCGAGACTGATATGAAAATATCACACGAAATAGTGAAGAAGATGAAGTACATCATGCAAATCAGATCGAGTAAGGTTAGAAAGGAATACGAGAACATGAAAGAGCAGAAACATATGCGAAAAATATCCACTTATCACGTGCCAGGGTTCAGTAGTAATAGTTAGTTGTGTAACTGACCACATCGACAGCACATTTGCTCTTTTTCAACAAGTTTTCCATTCGATTTAGCTATTTATTTTGTTGACTTTTGATTATTGTTTACCTCTGTTAATCGCCAGCGTGATTAAAGTTGATTGATGAATTTCCTTGTGACGATGGCTGCCGATGCATCCGCAGAGGCGACAGCCGAAGATTGTGAGTCAACATTGTCTCGGAAGGAACCAACTCACCACCAGCAGACTGGCTTGAAGACAGGCGTCCACCCTCTGCCCTCACCTTGATTTCTCGTTATGAGGACGTTGCTTGATTTCTTCTTACCAGCTTGTTTCACCAGAATCTTGTCTTTCGTGATAATGACCGTGTCTCCTTTATTATTATAATTTATAAATTAGTTCGTATCGCAGAGCCCAAATATCAGTTGATCTCGTCAACCATGACAATGTTGGCTTGGTAATGCGCGCTAATTGCATTGGCGGCATATCGACGACAGCTGTCATGACCTTCGACCCTCGGTTTGGTTTGTTGTGTAATTGACCATTGTTTCGCATGTTTCGATGCACCTTTAATTGACATTTAACGATGCCTGTCTGGGAAACTCCGTTCATCACCAACTCAGCCAAATGAGCACCTCCTGTAGCGAATGTAAACGCGGTCGGAACACACATGCTGGTCGAAAGTCCAGACTTGCTTCCGGTTTGCGTGCCAGGACGGATCGTCGACATCGAAGGTGACCAGTATTACATTAAGGAGTACGATTCGACGCGCATCATCGAACAGAAGCCTGAACAATGAGATGAGTTCGGAATTGTCGCGGACTCCTGGCCGACAAATAAGCAGTTGAAGAGTATGCACTTCTGTCAGACACCGATCTCATCTATTTCGCGATTTGCCGACACTCGCTCGACAACACTTTACCTGCCGATCATCCATGCAAGAACTGCACTTGCCAAGGACGTGTCGGTCAAGAAGATGAAGCTTCCGGTCAACCGAACAACCTCATTTGTCTCTTTAAAGCCTACAAGTGGCAAATTACGCATACATATCGACGCAACTCCCCGCCGGAAGTTTTTGATCACTACACTCTGATGCCTGATCACTCGTTCGCCGATATGCTGATCGGTGTCTCGTACTATTTGCAACCAGGCGAAAACATTGTCATGGTTGTGAGGGTCAAGATTTTAGAGAGAAAGACTTGCATTCCGTTTGGAAAAAAATCGAGTTGATTAAATAAACAATAAACAAACCTTTCTTCCCGCCATCGCTCAGAGTTACAATCAGAACCACGAAGCTCGTGACCAGCAACAATCTCATCAATGTCGACGGCATTGCTGAATGTCAGTTGTCACTCAAATCAAAGGACCGACTTGTTGACATTGACGTGCATCATGGTGCAGTTATTTTTAGTGCACTTGGAATTTATATGTGCCACAAATTACGCATTCGAGGTTAACGGAGTCGTTTTAATGTTCATCTTCGATTTGAATAGTTGTCGTTTCAGCGTTAAGCGTTCGGTGATCGATTCGAAATGGCACTACGAATATTTTTCGTAACAAAATCGACGGAAAGTTTTTCAATGCGCGATTTAATCGTCAGTGAAATGTGATTGCATTTCGCGGTCGATAAAACTCCCGCACATTGGTCCACGACTCGGCTTGTTGCTTATGAAATTAGAGCGTTTCACTCACTGCTCGATCAATCATATCTGCAAACAATCAGTGTTAACAGTCGCGAATTCTTCGTCAGATATTGTCACCATTGAACGTAATCAGTGAGGTGATCAACGAAGCGAATCAATATCTGAGCCAGTGGGTCATAAAATTTCGGAGGTGCAAATTAAAGAATCGTTGCTTGCTTGCCTGGGTGACTTCTAAAATTAGAACACGTTCTTGCCTATGATTCTCCATTGTGTATCTTGCAATAGGCGATTTTCAGTTGCGAACTACTAAAATGTGTCCATTGCGTTGCACATGCATGGTTTCTTTAATTTTCCTAATTTCTCTCGCACTGAAGCGAATATAATTTATTCAAATTGATTACATGATAGCAGTAGTTTCTCACATTAACAAACCAGCAACTTCCTACTCCTGTTGAACGCTCTCTTTATTTTTTTTCACCAATTCATAACTACTGTATATGTATTATTCGCATGTAGGAAGGAGAAAACGCTTCTTGTGTGTTTAACTTGATAATTATTACCTACACGACAAGTCAGTTGACAAATTTCAGGAAATGAGGTTATTATGATCGATAGCTTGGTACTCATTCAACCGAATTTCGGGGATCACCATTATATAAGTGAGTCACTTTGAGGAAAAACCATTTTTGCCGATGGTTCGTGACTATAAACAGACAGATGATGGATGTCAAAGTGAAGTTTGTGTTTTTTGTTAGCTTTGTTTTTTGTGCCTTCTCCATTGCCTCGGCTGGCAAGGGAAGTATCATCATTCTCGGTAAGTGACATCGATATCTTCCCGTGTAGTTAGTTGTAAGTAGGTAAGCGAAGATATGGAGGTCTCTCAATTCAAGCGAAAACCGTTAGGACCGCAAAAAATTTGGCAAAACGCTGTTAAAATAGCATGTCGGGTAGAAGAATAATGTTACTAATCATAGCTCGTATCTGATCGCTATTAGATGGTCATGGTGGATATGGTGGAGGTGGCCACGGAGGAGGTCTAATTCTGACAGGTAGGCATTATTCATATTTTAAACTTCTAGTTAAATGATTTCTAAAAAATTTGTGTGTTGTTCTTTCCAGGTGGTGGTAAAAAAGGACCCATCATAATTGGTGGAGGTAGTGGAGGTGGTGGAGGTTATGGTGGTGGTTATGGTGGCTACGGCGGTGGCATCATCGGATCGGGATATGGAGGCTGGATCATCGGGAAACGTCGATAAAGGGGCAGTATAATAAACTAGAGCATAAATCGCAAAAGTGTGATTTCGAGTTTAGCGCGCATTTTGAGCAACGCTGTTAACCTAATCTGAATTAATTAATATTTAATTGGGTGAACAAATAAAAAGTAAAGTAAGTAGACATGAAATTGTTGCTTACCGATATTCGATTGTCGACAATCGGCAAATGGTCATTTCCGCTTGAATCGGATCGGGGTCCATTATTGTCGACACTTAATTCGTTTCTGGCCAATTTTTGACTACTTGTCCACCACCATCTTGGCGATGGCAATGCAGATGACGGCCGACGTGAGTACATGGAATCGTAATGGTCCCGATATCTGACTAACCATCTTGTCATGACAGGTTCACGTTGAGCCTGATGTGGATCTCATTCCCTACGTCGATGAGTGTGTTGGCTGGAATCATGTTCTGGTGATCGTCACCGAGCGAAGATTGTAATTGTCGACGTTGTTTCAGTCGCATTTCACGTATTTCGTTATGTTTCGCAATACAAGAATCCAGCATTGCAGGCCATTCAAGATGATATATTGAGCCACAGGTTCAGCAAAGGCTGCGATCCGCTGTTGTGAACTATCGAATATGCAAGATTGTCTTTTTTTCACTTGTGTAATGTTTTTTTTTCTATTTTTAATTTATTTTTCTGGGTGAGATAAGGAGAGTCAGTGATGGTTTAACTCTGTGTGACCGTGACCAGCACGCTGATTCATGATTAGAAGGCCCAACTTTTTTCGTCACTTAGAAGTGGTGCGGAAGTTTGGATAAAGCTTCGGCTGATATCTGATCCGGTCTAATCGCTCACAAAACGACTTGTTTCATACCATACATAAATAAGCTAAGAATAACAGATAAATGCTGTAATAATAACAGATTCGTGCCTAATCCAGACCATATTTAATCGAAATCAAATCTATATAATGACATACGACCGAACTTTCGTAATCAATTTCCGCAATGAGTTCAACAAACTCATTGAAATAGTGAATCGAAATCGAACGCGGTCGGTAGTCCGCAGTCCTGTCTAAGTGGCAAAACAATAGGTAACGAAAGGAACTATTGTGAAAGTACTTCTGGTAATTTGCATTGATTACCAGCGAAAGTGGAGCGTCGCACTTCACGGTTCACGCAACATTGACTAACTCGACAACCAGTCGGCATGCAAATAAATCGCATCGCTCATTTAAATAGTGCAGCGCGCCCACTCTCGATGTCACTTCGAGTGCCAGTTTCACGGAGCGTCAGGTGGCCAGACTCCCAGTATTCTTTAATGTGACCGCATCGCGTTTTTTTACGTCTCTGCATCAGTTTGACCATGTTTCGGAGTGTTCTGCTGGCGCTGTTCGCTATTGGTTTGAATCTTCTGAGAACTGCGTCGTCCGACAAAGAAGGCGACATCGTCATTCTGGGCCACGGATACGGGCATGGTGAGTTGCGAGTGCCACTGATAGACATCCAACAGATAGCGAGCTGACATTCTCGTTAGGCGCTGGACTTATTATGGACGACGGTGACAAAAAAGGTGACGATATTATTATTATTGGACATGGACACGGGCACGGGCACGGTAGCCATGGTGGACATTATGGAGGCCATCACGGAGGGTGGGGGTGAGCTCGATTGAAATTGATGTGTTGCTGAAATTACATTTCCTATCATATTCAGATGGTGGGGCCGATAAAAATGACCTCGAAAATGTGCTGCCATTGACGAATAGCCAGACAACGACACTTCGCACTGCTCCGCTCTGCTCGATCTCTCAATGATTCAAAGCTGCCGCTAACAAAAGTGTCAAATTAGCACTTATTTCCCTGCTACTAACCAATTTCCATCCCCATACTAATCTACTAACTATTTAACTGATTGCAATGCTAACTGCTATTTTACCCACATTAACTAACCCTTACTAACAACTTTGATACTAACGAATTGATGCCTTGCAAATAGCATGATATGAAATGTTTGGTTGAAGGATTGCCTTCTTCGAACTTGTTCGCACTGACATGTAAATAAAAGAACTGCTCTTACATGGTATTAAGGGTTAATTCCAATCTCTGTTCGAGTAATAATGCGAA
>JAGGCA010000483.1:0-17801 GCA_022876805.1 Osperalycus tenerphagus | reverse complement strand
AGGTTTTACTGTAATAGCCTATTTTAAGTTCCGATCGGGGGCGAATCACACACTTTTCGATGAGGCATGCGAAATTTCACTGTGTAGAACCATCGACATTATCTGAATGCCCAAACACGAGACGCAATTCTTCTTAATCTCGGTATTGTCCTTGGAGCCAACTCAGTGACGTATGTTATGTATTTCGCAGTAATAGCTGGTGAATGGATCATCTCGCATCTCGATACGGGACTTGAAGTGGTGAGCAAACAGCCAGCAAGTAACTAAGGATTGCGTCTTGTGTTACACAACCACGAGTAGAGCAAAGCAAACAGACGACGAGCCGAGACGAGAGGTGAGAGTCGAGTTGTGCGATCTGCATTGACGTTCAGCACGTTCAGTGTAGTCACTCGACTCGTGAGAACGACAGAGAGGAGGCGAACGAGTGCGAGACGTCTCTGGTGCACGGCGAGAGCAAAGATAGCGGGTTGATATGGCAATATGATGACCGTAATTTATTAACCATTGTCGAAAGCTGTTGCCGCAATAATGATAGCAAAAAGCAGTACATTGAACGCACGATGCAATGATTCGAGCTTGGCAACGCGATGCTGCGTCACATCAATGATTTTCGATCAAAGAACATTATCATCAAGTTTATGATGCCGCGTCGCTCGATGCGAGTACCACTATCAAATTGGACACATCTTGCATGAGATGCGCCGCATTGACGAGCTGCAGTAGAATGAAGAAAAGAGTGAAGAGATAAGAAAGAAGACGGAAATAGCATACACTGTAGTTGAGCGCGTTTCGTCGCCCGAAAGGACTCTTCACTGCACTGCACGCGACGCCTGGAAGGGCTCTTCAAGGCACGCTTGTGACGCATAAAATACGGCAAATAAGTTTTTGCCGAACATTTTTTTACTTGGTACGAGTTTTGTTTTAATCAAGCAAAACTTTTTTCGTCCCCTTGCAATCAGTGTCGTCGTCGCAGGTGTGCATCTCGTGCAGATGAATTTGGTCTCTCGATTCTGTCGTTCTGCGTTCGACTCGACGACTCGTCACCGCGCTGACCCCAACTGGAAACAAGGCGTTTTGCTTACTGTTTCACTTCATTTATTCGCAAGTCTGCAAAGCTGTTGCAACGTGCACTGTGCTGTGTGTCGGTTTGCGTTATGACTTCGGTCCGCATCCGCAGCCAATGAACGATGTGGAAGCTGTGCAGAGAGTGCCGAGGAGAGCAGGAACAGAACGGAGACGAGAAGAGCAGAGGAGAAAAGACGAGAGAACGGGAAATCGCACAACACATTGCAAACACAAATTGCGATCGCGATCGCACTTCTTTCGCACACATGCAGAAACTTGGCACTGCAACTGCACAACGAGTGACGTGCATTTATTGTTTCACCGAAATCCGTCCTTTGTTTCTCTTCCCCTTCTGCTCTCTGCACGTTTCTCTCGTATATTCATGAATCCGACACAAGCGTCGCGTCTTACTATGATAATTTATAGGATGTACATTCAGGAATCTCACGATATTGATCGATTCGAGCGTCTATCAAGCCTATAACGGCGAATATAAGCAGAGACAGGTGCGATTGTTTGTCTCTACTCGCCTGGCATCTTTGCCGTGTCCGCACGTACCACACATCCAACTTATATCAAATTGGGTGCCATAAAATGTCGAGTTTGCCGAACAAATTTGTTGAGTGAAGCGCCACGCTCAGTTCACATTCTCGGAACATTCGTTCGGCTCGGCTCGGGCAACGCAATTCAGCGAAACTCGCCCGGACACTAAATGTGACATATGATTGCCCACGCAACAGAATATAAGGTTCTCATTTAGCCCTTGCCGTGTCGCGCGACACGCACTTAATGGTTGGCGCGAGGAGATTAAATGGTGTGCGAAGAATCGCAACACCAGAATTAGAAGATTTGTGTTTATGGGGAAGAAGGGAAGAAGGAGTTGGGAAAAGTTTCACGACCGCAAGCAAACAAACGTGTCGTGAAACTGAACTCGTGAGTCAGGACCGACTCGACTCGCTGACAGTGCCTTTCATCAGCGATGAATTATTGGTCAGAGAAAGATTTCAATATCTGGACGGCTCGCCTAGAACACGGTGAAGAGCTCTCATCGTCCTGACGTTAAGGAGATGGATCATGTATATCGTGTCACGATTTCCGCGATGTTCGCCGTGCACAGCTTTCATCACACCACAATCCATGAGCTCGATGCTGCTGTCAGCGAGTCGCGCACAAGACATACGACAAATGCGAAAGTGAATAATCGCGAATTCGGCACGAGTTTTATGCATTTATTCGGTTCACATGCGAAAACTGAGATCCCTCGAAACGCGATCTAGAATACTACCAGTCTGATGATGATGATCGAGTATAAGTTATGAGTTGAAAGCAAAGCCAAGTTATGTTTGTGGCAACTACACAAATAAGGGGCCATGTTGAGAGAGGAGACGCATTAATTACAGCGACAAAGTCGTTAACATGTTCAACATAAGGATATAGGAGACGATCTGATCTTTTCTGACTTCACTGATCTGATCGCGAATTTTTTTTTAAGAACTCAACTCTTCTGAGTTGAATGTTCAATTCTGTACTCCCAAACATTCACAGTCATTGGAACTGAAATAGGATGTTTGCATTGAGTAGAGCTTGTCGATCGGCGTCATAGACGGCACGCAAAATACCGTGGAGTGCGGTGGTTCACTACATTCTTGATGGTGTAGTGCGTTCTGCGACGAGTCGCCACCTTGATGGTTAATGAGAACATCTTCCAGTCCGCCAAGACTGCCCTCGCTGTCCACGCCAATCTCGCTCTTGGTGTAGCCATTACCGTGCGGCGAGTAGTACGAGTCTGGAAAAGTCCAAGGACCGAGTCAGTGAGAATTCTCCGGCTCTCGTTAGTAAACCTCGAAAGCTGGCCATTGACGACAAATGTAGCTCACCATCGGGACTGTTGTGGTTCATGTATTGCAGAGGCGGTAGAGAGAATTGCGGCGAGTCAGCCGACGAGTCAGTCAAGTGACCACCACCGTGGTTCAATCTCGAATACGCAGATATTTTTTCGCCCTTTGTTTTGTCGCCCGATTGATTCTGCACTCCGCTTGAATCACTGCCTGATTGATTTTGCTGCATTTGTTGCTGTTTGCGCTGAATTTTCTTGAGCTGCTCACACAGCAAAGTCGACCGTGAATTGACGCGTTAGCGAAACAGAAGCGTCAACTTACTTTTGCTCTTTGATTCTGAAACCAAACCTGAACGATCCTTACACTGAGACCTGTTTCCTTCGCCAATGATTCGCGTACCTAAACGAATGAATAACAGTTCAGTTAATATGACAATCTTGACAGTTCAAGCTCGTCTCTCAATGCACACCTTTCGGCACGGTTTCTGACTGATTTCGAACGATGCCTTGAAAGCTCTTCTTTGTGCGGTCGTCAATATAGTCCTCGGTCTTTTCGGACCTCTTCGACCATCTTGTCTTTGCTGATTGCCAGCCACCGCTTGTGCAGAATTTGTATGATTGTTGCCCGTCATCACGTCGCTATCGTTTCTTTGTGAATTGATCTGCATGAGAGCCATCTCCTTCTCGAAGTCCGGCCTGCAAAACAGTCGCCCTGATCTGATGACGAACTGGTCGAATGGAAATGAACGCGAGAAGCAGAGATCGAATGCATCGATTCAATTGAATATCCTTTCGATTCCTTACTTGGTCGCCCTTTTGGAGTTGTCTCCCGCAATGAACGCATATGAAGCAAGCCAAATGGTACACATGATCGAGAGCTCGCATTACGAGCTCTGTCGGTGAGATTGCTTGCAAACACGATGAACATTTTGCTAAGAACAGCCTGAAATGAGCCAAAATTTCGGTCAACATTAGGAAACTGTGCAATAGCCATGTTTAGGTGCTCGTTAAATTGTCGGAATCAAGACAAAAAAAAGATCTTTGTTCAGCCTCTCGATAAACATGAGTCTAGTGAAATGTGAAACCCGTTCAGAATGAAGACATTCAACAGAAGGGGCTGTGAATCATTCATTGATCGTGATCAAAGAGCATTCGGCAACCATCCAGCGAGAGAAACCGTAGAAAGGGGTAAATCACATGGTCATTGTCTGCGATCAATCGAGACTTTCAGACATGACCGATTTGAATAGGAATCGAATCGAACACATCGAGAGTTGGTAGGCCTCCGATTTCGCATTAGGAAACCACCGAAAACCTCAACATGCGTTCTGCTAATTGGGCATTGATGAAACTATTTGGTTAGAGCAGAGTAATTAATTGAAATCGAGCGAACAGCTATGACGTGCTCCACTTAAGCAAGAGAACATATTTATCTAACTAGAATCGAGTTATTTGGTCATATGAGGAACGAATCGAATAGCTTTTACGAGAAAATTATAGAGCGGTAAACGAGCACGGAGCGAGCACAGCTATCAGACAAGAATTTGGTAGTGACGCAAATGTATGGAAGTCGAAGTTTGGCTCTCTCGCTCCCACTCTGCGCTCTGCTCTCTCACTTCTCCTCTTCCTCTGCCTCTCGCATGAACGGCATTCGACGGAATTGTTGGAATTCTTTGTATGTCGTGTCTCCAAGTCAGCAGGAGGCTCACATATATTGTGCTCTAGAAAATCCAATATCACACACATGAAGCATTGCTTATATTGCCTTTCAGGCTCGCGCCCGAGGTTGTAAACTCGCAGGCAGGCAGGCAGGAACCGATCCGAGGTGCGTGCGAGACGCTCGATGCTCGTTTGCCGATCTCCCATCCGCATTTCGCCTCGCTCCAAACTGAGCCCCTGTTTGATCCCTATTCAAAGGCCGACGGTTATCAATTTCAATTAACGAGCTGCTTTTCATGAATGATGCAGCAGGATCGCTGCTTTCGCATTCCAAACATTTAAACTCAGCTCGCTAGCTCACCAGTAAGCTTTCTTGCCCATGTCGATGTTCAGCACAGAAGATGAGACGTGATATTGCTCTCTGTGACTGTCAACTACTCCTTGACAATGAATGAAGTGAGCCGAAAATGCGGCATGCAGAATAGAGGCAAGCACTCGCTGATTCCTTAACCGATCGACTCACTTGGAATTGTCTTTTTTCACTTCCTTCCTCTGACACCGCATTGGCGCAATCTTTGGCTTCTTTGACCTGTCCGTGCCCTCAGTGTCCATTTCTTGATCTTCTCACACAGGCACAGCACATCACCTTATAGTGCCAGGCTTAACCGGGAATCCCAATAATCGCAGCGAAGAGACCTCCAATATCCTGAGGGCGCGATCTGATGAATGCATTTCGTCTCTGTATCAGCTCCTCGACCGCCTCTCTCTTGTTGATCTAAAGCTCAGTGAACTGGCAATGGCTGTGATGCGTTGCGCGTGATGGTGGCAGTCACACATCGTGCGTCGCACAGTAAGATGCAGGATGTTTGCCACGATGGCGCGTGTCATCCTGCAGGATATGTATGGCGCGAGACGCTATTAACGCTCATCGCAACATCATTTTCGGCGGTGGGTGGGATGCGAGCGAAACGGAATCAATCGAAAAGCGAGAAACGCCAAATGGCGAAGCATGCAGGGAAGTGTCTTTGCCAGGCGCATCTATGATCAAAGTCAAACGGCAAACGCAATTAAATTGCAGCCAGCATCGCGACTGTGGGATACGCAGTTAAACGCCCTCGCTCAATATCGAGACACGCAATGAGTTGCATTTTGCTTATGCCAAAGTGTGTTTATTTTGGGACCGAGCAACACTGCAATTCTCGCCCTGCTCGACGATTGCCGTTGTTGACATTGTGATGCGAGCAAACACGAACCGAGAAGAAGCTTCAAACCCGGACTCGAACGAGCCGAACGCATGCGATGTGCATTTCGGCATTATGCACGACTGTGAAACGCGAGATTAGTTCACTTTTGCTCGATATTGTCGAATTTGTTGCTTACTTAGCCCTACAGCCAGTGAAGCACCACTATCGACAGAATAAATACAAGCCGAATGGAGATCGCACATCTCGCATATCGCGCATTCATTTTCTTCATCCATTCTAGTTATGTACCTACTTCGTCGTTCGCATCTCATAAACTATGTAATACCGAAAAGGTATCATCGATCGAAATCTGCCTCATCCTCCTCTGCACATCTCACCTTCATCTCAACGCGAGCACACTTCTGGCACATTGAAGTTTTGTCCTTGTCGAAACTTTGGACAAACAAAACGAGTAGCTTCCGAGATTGTCGAAAGTTGCACTAAATACCCACTCATATCGCGCTCGAGTGCCTCTCATTGTCGCTCCGATTCCCAAAAAGTAGTTCTTTTCTCTCTTTCTCTCTTCGCACTCGAATCAGCATCGAATCTATTCGCGTGCTGAATGCTGAATGCAAGAGGCTCTTGTTTCGAGAAAAAGTTCGCACAGGATATGATGGAGAGGAATGCGAATTGTTACCAACTTTGCAAAGGGTTTGAAGCGAGCGAGGTAATCCTTCGAAGAATTATTGGGTGAACATCGCGTCTCGCTGCACTGGAGTCATTTGCGTCTCGCGATCATCATCATCGAATGTCGTCATTTTCTCAACGACACAGCATCCAGGAAAAGCCATTATCACGATCGTTACACAAATGCGTAAAAATTGTACAAAATGCTCGGCTCGCGTCGGTGATAGATGGATACGAAGTGCGAATTAATCACTAACGTGATATCTATATCCGTGTGCTCAGTTACGACCCTCTGCAAATACAGAAATCTAGCATATCGATAACGCTACAAATCCGCGAGATTCTTATCTGTAAGTTGCTTAACCGTAATTGCGGAGTCGGGTCGGGTTCTGTTAGTCGTGCACGAGTGACGACTACGATAGCGGTCTGCGGTTGCAACTTGTTTGGGCGCGTGCCGCCTGCCAAATTGACTCTATATGTATTTTAGCGCATATGATATCGCGATGACAGAGCAACACAGATTCCTATCAAGGTACTACTAACAGCGTCGAGAAAAAGCGAGCCGAAACGAAACGCTTATCCGAACGTGAAGCGCGAAACACGGCACGTGCATCGTTCGCACGTGCCGCGTGCTCCTCACGATGGTGCGTCAGCCTGTATCTCTCGCTCTGACATGGTCCTGCTCGTTCGCTTGTCCTTTATTTGGTCCACTCTTCGAGCGTAAGTCTGCGCCCGGCATTCATCGTTCATCGTTCCTCTCTCGCCGTTCACCGTTCGACCGATTTGCCCCTCAAAGGCTGCCTCTGCCTGTCGCTCGCTTTTGTGATAGAAAATATGCTAAGCACGAGATGCGAGCAAATATTAAAAACAATGTCACGGATTATGCAGCAAACATTGACTTGGATGCTGAAATGGAAATTGAGCCCTTAATCTGCGATTCGGACTTTTTCATGCATGCAATGGGCGCTTAAGCAGGTGTTTGATCCAGTAAAAGTTTGTTCGCGTCAAGTGTTCGCTTCGGATTACGTCCGACGTTTCAACAATCGACGCCACGATAATGTCTTCATCCGTAAAAATTGGATCATCAGAAAACTTATGAGTTGACTTCAAACATCATAAATTGTGGCGCATTTCAGGGTTGCTCGTCGTCGAAGCACTCGAAAATATTGCAACCGCATCACAACACGGAACGATGAGAGCGCATTAAAAAAGAAGCGAATCATTTGCCTGACTGCACTTGGCCACCTGTGTCCTCCTTCCTGGACACACGCAGGTCAATGCGACGCGTTTTGCCAGTTCACCGTCACGTCTCGACCAAGTATTTGTTTTGCATGCCTTCTCTTCTCCTGGTGCTCGCCGGACTGCGCTCGATGCAAGTCAAAGTAGTCCAGTGCCTGGCAACGCAGATTACATGCTCGATTTCCGACGGCAACGCTCTGAGAAGGTTCTGTTTGTGGTGAACGAGATTCTTGTCGAGCACCACGTCGCGAGAGTAACCATTTCGCTGCGTTCACTTTGCTGGCGCGAGAATATGCGAGTATGCAAATGAGCTGACTTACTTATCATAATCAGCTTTGCAGTATAACTTGCAATCTCGAGAGTAACAAGTTTGCGTCAGGATAATTCGACAAACGGCGCACTGAAGACACGACTCATGGTATTCATGGTCCATCACTCTCATTATGTAACGATCAGATATCGGCTGATGACATCCCGCGCAAATCGTTTCCAGGCCATTGCTATCGACGTCGACATCGACGCTGATTCCGCATCCACTTTTCTTCAGGGTCGACGATTTTCGCATCGTTCCTAAACAACACAAATCACAATGAACAAATCGTTAGACCCGGCAAGACAATGGTGACGTTTTTGGTCTCACACAAAACTGGTGGGAAAATTTCGTATCTCAAGTGTCTCGAGATGTGTTTAAGTGGGCATCCCACAAATCGTGTTGGGTGCGGACAGCACACAATGACGAAGGAGGTTCGACGAAAAGGTGTGAAGAGCGTCGAGTGACCACTTTTAGCAAGAGGACCGCACGACACAAAGCGGAGACCTCTCTCCAAGCGTGACATACTCGTGTTGGTGATATTTTAAAGTGCTCGACGCACCGAATGACAATACGTCGAACTGTTGTCGAAATGGGTAGAACGAAAGAGAGGCAGCGTGCCGAAACGTCTGCATTCATTCTTTCTCGTTCTCTCTCTCATCTTCATCCTCTCAACATACATCGAAAGCGTTGCACGTACAAAACGTTCGCTTAGCACAACTCACCATTATTCAGATTTAGATAGCCATTGCTGGTGACACGATCACCGGCTTCTTCCATGTCCACTTCTGTGGATGCTTCTTCTTCGTCGTGACAGCCTCGGTGTTCCGATGAAAATGTGTCCGAATTGGGCTGCCCGACGGGCGCCTTGCGTTTGCTTTGCTTCGCCAGGGCACAAGCGTTGAAGTACTGACAAGCCGCCAGTCGCTCACCAGTGAATGTCAATCAATCGCAATGATGGTCACTGATGATGCATCGAACGCAATCTTGATACAGAAATTGACGAATATTTTCAGTGAGCTACAGAAAACAATTTATGAATAAACAACCTGCATAGAAATGAAGAAGCGATGCATTGGTGTTGTGGACAACTCCATCGCCACGAATATCACAAAGACAAAACATGACTGTGAATTTGAATACGACTACTCACAAACCTCCTGTTTCTAAAATGAACTAACTAAGCTTACTTACATGCACTTGAAAAATATGTCGAGAAAATGTGTTCCTTCTTGGCTCAAATCGCAAACACGAAACTTTAATCACAAATGAGAGAAATGACACCGAATTAATTAATGGACCTGATTGAAGCGATCCGTCCGAAACCAAGCATCGCGTTTCGTTTCACTTGTAGATCGTCTCTGCTCAGCGAGGAAGAGACATTGCGGGGTGCGGATCAATGTATAGGCGAGACATTATGCTGAAGAGGGATCAAGGGGAGAGGGCCACCGACGAGCGGCGGCCAATCGCGACTCGCTCAACGATCCGGAGATCAATATATGGGTTTGACTGCTCCCATCCACCAGCGAAGGAATGCATCGTCAAGCGATAAACATCGCCAGCCTTATAAATAACGCCGAAAATGCTCATCGAAAAGGTTAGGAAGTGTGGCGATAAAAACTCAGCACCAATTTCGCATTGGCGGAAGTGCGAAATTTGCATGTTACACGCGTTGAAGAATCTTTTCGATAACGATGGAAGCCAATCGATACCTTTTTTTTAGCAATCGCGGAAAGTTTGCTGCAGTCACTGCACGAGTTATAATTCTCCGCTTCGGAAGCTTTCATCTGAACAGGGTAATTTTAATATGTTCGGCCAAATTCGTCTTCAAATTGATAGTGACACGTGGCCCAAATACGAGCGCAACACATCGCAAACCGCCCTGCACATCGAGACCGCGGCCTGATTCTCGACGAGGGGTGATTGATAGCAGTAGTGGGCCAAGTTAAAATTACTCGGTCGATATGCAACACGCATCGGGGTGCGAGGATCGCAGGCACGTGTCTGCCGAACTGAATATGAAGTGATGAAAAGTTCCAATGAGCCTTTCTTACATTGTTTGTGGGCTGTCGATGATCCTTATTGACAGTGCATGTAAATTGTGTTGCGTGCATCGTCGGGCATCGAGACACGATTACTGCCTCTGCGGACTCATCTGAGAATACCTCTCGCATCTCTCTCGCTCTCCATGTCGTATTCTGCATGAATAGCGCTCGTCGATTTCACACGCATTTCAAAAGTGTGCATTCAATCTCGAACATCGCTCTATTGAGTCGCTCAGCATCACGTCGCGCATCCTTTTGTCATGAATGGTGATCGCTACTCGCCTATCATTTCACACAAACAGAGATATTTTTATTCAATTTGGAGACATCCAGCCGAGAGATTCACTGAGTCGCGATCACAAAAGTGACCGACAATTACTCGCCGCTCGCAATGGCACGTTTCGTGTCCGATTATTTCGATTCAGCAATTTTCTCACCGGAATTGCTGTTATCTGCACGCTGTCTCCCTGATCGAGATACTAGTTGCGTTGTGAGGCCTGATGAGAAAATGGCACTCTTAATGTAGCGTCTGTAACTACTAACAGAACGGAATTTCAGCAAAAACAATTAGAAATACAGTCTTGTTTAAATGTAAGGCATTTCTTTTATTTTACTGCTTTTTACTCCAAAAAGAAGAAGAGGAGTGACTTTATGAACAAAGTTATTTATTTGACCTGGAGGGACTTTGGATTTTAACGATTTTTGATTTTGAATGATTGTAGTTAGATAGATAGATATTTTGCGGAGACAATTCGGGCTGACGAAATTAGATTTAATTCCTTGCAGCGAGATGTCGCTCACGATGCTCTGTTTTGCATACTAAAACGCTGGTCTCCAAAAGGTCAGCTCGATGGCCAAATTGTCATTTTCCATGCCCTTCTTAACATAATCTAATTGTTTCAACATCTTCTTCATAACTGCCAGTTCCAACTGGTGCCATTGACATTCGGAAACTTGCGTCCGAACGTGATGATGAACTTGAATCAAGATCATCAAACCATCGTGGCGATGGTGGAAACCAGCCGGTAAACGTTCCACTGCGTTTGTCTGGTACTAGAGCGTCATGGAAGCGAGACACGAGCAAGACACGTCCACTCTCAAACTCACCGATTGTCCAGCATTCGATCAATTGAACCGCGATGCCACATACCAGCAATTCCTGTCGGCGACATTCGATGCCAAGCGTTCCATTTCAATGCACGGCATCTCGATCAACGACCAGATCGCCAAAATTACCACCGGCATTGATTTGCTTAATCGACAACTGCAGTTGCTGATCATCGAACGCCGAGACGATTTGACGTGTCAAGTTCGCAATTTCTGCTCATTCGAAGAAGTGGTCGAATCGCTTCAGTCGCGATGCGCAAATCTCCTCTCACAGGCCGATAAGCTGCGTTCACGAGTCAACGATTCATACAACAAAATCGAGCACCAAATGGTTCTGCTTAGTCGACTTCAATCGACATGCGATTTGCTGCGAAAGATAATCAGAATCACCCATCTCGGTGAACGTCTCAAGGAGGTTAATTTGAATGAAAAAGATAACTCGTTGGCCAGCAGAGAACTGACCAAGGCAGCGCAGTACGTTAGTGAGCTGGAAAACATTTTTTGCGACGATACAAGTCTACAGAGCATCGAAGTGGTTTCCGAGCATTTAGCTCTGATGAAGACGATATCAACTGAAATCGTCAGTCAAGCGGATACAATCTTGCAGAGTGGTTTGCAGAAACAAGATCAAGCGAGGATTGCAACTGCTGTCCAGGTGTATTACAGTTTGAGAATGTTGGGCACGAAAGTCGATAAGATTCGGCAGCGTCATGAAGAGGCGCTCGGTCGAGCCATAAAGAATGCATTCGATGTGAGTGGTACGGTCGGAACGAAATCGTCTGGTCCTGGTCGGGTGATGATGGCGATGAGCGTAGTTCAAACGGCCACTTTTCGGAGTGCCCTCTGGTCCAATATTGATTCGCTTCTGGAACAGATCTATTCATCATTTGTTCAGTTGAATCTGTTGTATCGGGTTATGAGGAAAAAGAAGGATACCACATCTCATGCCCACTTCATAGAAGAGCTCAGTTCTGCCGATGGCCTCGTCGAATTTTGGACCCACATCACGAAGTCGCTGTCGGAACAGATGTGCAAGGTAGCTAACGATACGAGTTCTGTTAAGCAAACGTTTGAAGGTGAATACCCGAAGATGCTGAGATCGTTTAGTCAGTTGTGGAAGCGTATTGATAATGAAGATAGTGATCTAAATGCGGAGATCATGTTCAGGTCGGCATTGCGGCCGTTTGAAAGCGCATATTTGTCACGCTCACTGTCAGTGCTCTTCGACGCAATCAATGTCGTATTCGCCGATGCAAAGGAGTCTGCAATGGTTTCTTCTACTGGATCGAATATCGCCACTTCTTCAGCACCATCACCTGAAGACATCGATCAGATTACGAAAGCAATCTCGAACGAACTGCTCGTGGCGAATGTTGATCCGCTCCTGAGTAAATTGATAGCGAAGAACATCGCCAAAACCGTTCAGTTGTTTGTGGTGAAATGCGAACAGTTGATCACTGTTGATGGGGATTCCACGCAAGTTATCGGACCACCTACCCAAAGTCAAACGCTCAATGCAGCGATCGTTCATCGACTTGTGTCGTTTCACAAGCAAATAAACAACGTTCTGGCTTCCTCAACTTGCAATACTCAGTCAGTGACGGTAATTGAAGATTCTCTCGGTGGGATATCAGCTCTGATCAAAACAGCTGTGGATCCAATGATGAGTTCAGTTGCTGATGCGATCGAAGCAATTATTCTAACAATGCACGGAGAAAACTACGCGAATGTGACAACATCCGATTCGCAGTGTTCGTTGTATATGCGCGAATTGCAAGGATTCATCTCCCGCGTGTCGAACGACTATTTCTCTCAATTCCCGATTAGCGAAATTGTACAAGAAAGCATCCATGGAATCGCTTCGCGGACCATCGAACTCTTTCTCCGTCATGCGACCCTCATCCGACCTCTCAATGAAGGTGGGAAAATGCGATTGGCGGCCGATTTCGCTCAACTGGAATTGGCACTCGCGCCACTCTGTCAGAAGATCGGTGATATCGGAAAAGCATATCGAGCACTGCGTGCCTTCAAGCCGTTCCTGTTTCAAGATCCCGAAAGTATTGCAAAGTCACCAGCCAATGGCGATCTTATTCGCTATTCGGTGGTCATTCAGTATGTCATCTCGGCGTTCGCGCCACCGGAATGGAAATCACCGCACGAGAATAAGGGATGGTCGATAACGAGATACACGAAATGGGTGGACGAGCACAAAAAGGAGAGCGAGAGACTGGCTCTCGTCAAAGATTGTCTCGAGGCGTACGTCGATCGCGTGAGACAGCAACAAAGCAAGTCCTTCGCTGATGTATATCCGGTCGTGTTTGAACTGCTGCAAAGAGCACTGCAATCCGCCAATCCTGAACAGTAAATAACAGTTGATTTATTATTATTACACGATTTAATTATTAACATCATTGCTGAATGATGGCTTGCAACACGTTACAAGCCGATAAAGTCCATGAACAAGTAGATAATTAGCATCACAACCGTGAAGAAAACGGTGGAACCGAACAGGCCAAGTGAACTGCGCTTGGCGATGTGGTGAACGACGATGTGATTGTCGACTGAAATGCTCATCAGTGACGCGTCCTGACCGCCGGCCAACTGCTGCGTCTCTTCACACGTCTTGAGAAACTCGACGCCCGTTACGAAGATGTTATGGGCATTGTTCATCTGATAGATCTTCTGCAAACTAAACGCAATATGGACCGAAACAGACCCGGAAAGAGTACCCAAGCCGATGAATCGACCATCATCACTGACCGTCATTGCCGACAGCACTTCAGGTCCAGTGGACACGCACTTCTCGATCACGAATCTCTGACAATTCCACTTGCTGACAAACGAGTGATTGGGCGGTTTTTGTCTCACCACGGGATTCATGACGGTAAATAGACGGAAATTTCTCATGTCGCCCTCGACGATACCGAATCGGCAACTTCTGAACGTGTACTTGACTTTGTGGTCAGGAATGGGCAACTGGTACTTGAGTTCGCATACTTTCTTGCCATCCTTCAGACTCCACACGAATCCGTGTCCATCTCGCGAAATGCTGGCTACATGCGTGCCGAGCGGGTTGATGTCGAGATCGTCGACCTCGTCGTGGTGAGCCGCGATGTCCAACAGTTCTCGTTTAACGTCCGGATAGCTCCACACCCGAATGTGACCATCTGCACCGCCAGTCACCAGGATCCTGGCCACCGATGAGTAACGCACCACCTTCTGAAACGGTTCGTCGCGCTCGCTAAAGTCGGTCTGAAAATTGAACAGCGGCTGAATGTCGAATGCCACAACCGGAAAATCATCAGCACTCAAGCCGCCCACAGCACCGTTGATTGCACCGTTTGAAGCTCTTGCAGAAGGACCAGCCGAGTGCTGACAAGAAGGCACCTTCGCTGGACTATGACGTGTCGGCGAATCTCGCACAACGTCATTGGCATTTGCACTTAAATTGGCGCCGTTAATGTCGATCTCGTCTAGAAGCGGTCCACTGTCGACATCACCATCAAACGCAGCGCTCACATCTCCGGCACCAGCACCGACTGTGGTTGACGAAGAGGACGATGTCCTGCGTCTTCTCAGACCCTCGGTCGAGCCAGACCCAGACCGTTCTCGTTGAAGAGGCGGCTTCTTGAACACGACTTTATGGCTGAACATGGGTGTGACACCATTGCACAGATCTTTGACCGTCGTCCTGACCTGGTACACCTGACACATGCC
Organism: Osperalycus tenerphagus; assembly: GCA_022876805.1. Taxonomy (NCBI): domain Eukaryota; kingdom Metazoa; phylum Arthropoda; class Arachnida; order Sarcoptiformes; family Nematalycidae; genus Osperalycus; species Osperalycus tenerphagus. Next base: position 2,951 of record JAGGCA010000483.1, on the reverse strand, counting down.
ATTCATGCCACCGGCAGCCAAGAAGTATCGTTTCTCGTCTCCGTCATCAATCTGGTCGCCGATCGCTTCCAGGACGGTGGCATTCATCACCGGTGACCTGCCAGTGTCGTGGTGAGTGACAAGATTGGCGCGACACGACTTCCCGTTGTTGATGAGCTCGTAGATCTCGATCGTGTTGGCAATGCCCGTCTTGGCCTGTCCTCCACCTCCCGCCACCAGGACGTGTCGCTCGGTCAGCACTTTGATGACGTACAGTGGGAAATTGACGCGGGCCAGCAAGTTCGAGTCGCTTCGCTGGCGTGACATAGTCGGCGAGAAAGTGAGTAGAGTGCAAAATTGCAATCAATTAATCGACCAGGAACCAAGGAAGGTGAACTCGCCGACAAAATCTCCACGTCGATCGGTCTGTTTTCGCCACCTGCAGGAACCAAGAACAACTATCGAATGACGTGTGACTGACACTGACCAGATCACGGCTGATCACTGAGCTAATTTCTGCACACCTGTTTTAATCACCTTGTAAGTGTTGTCATCCCATTAGCGCTCTCGCGATGGTCGCAGTGCAAGTCTCGCTCTGATACATTTGACGTCGAGTTGCCGGCTTGGAATCAGTCTGATCTGGGTGCGAGTCGCTTGCTGGCTCGTCAACCATGTTTTCGGCATTGAAGAAGCTGGTCAGTAACCAGAATGAACAGAACAAGGCGCAAGGCATGGAGGACGCTGTCAAGACGCCAAGTGGTGTGCAGAAGATGCAGCAGAATCTGCAGAGAAAATTCGCCAAAGGAGTCCAGTATAACAGTGAGTGCATTGACACGTTTACGGTCTTGCTTTCTCGATTCGTCATCAAATCATTTCTCTGGCGCAGTGAAGATCGTCATTAAAGGAGATCGCAATGTCGGCAAGACTTGCTTGTTCTACAGGCTGCAGGGCGAGAAATTCCAAGAAAATTACGTTCCCACTGAGGAGATACAAGTAGGTCAATAACCGACGTCCCACAGATTTGCGCTTACATGTCAAACCCAATCCCAAGGTGACATCCATCCAGTGGAATTACAAAATGACTGATGATGTGGTCAAAGTCGACGTATGGGACGTGGTTGACAAGGCGAAAAAGAAGAAGAAATTAGAGGGCCTGAAACTGAATTACTCAGCTAATAGTGAAGACACGTCGCGCGGGGTCGAAGAGGCTGCGCTTGATGCCGAATTCATCGACGTGTACAAAGGAGCGAATGGTGTCATCATGCTTCTGGATATGACCAAGATGTGGACGTTCGACTACGTTCAGCGTGAACTGCCGAAAGTGCCCGAACATCTGCCCGTGCTCGTTCTGGCCAATCATCGAGATATGGGTCATCATCGCGCCCTCACCGACGACCAGGTTCGGACTTTCATCGAGAGTCTGAATCGCAACGACGGTCCCGGTCAGATTCGATACTCGGAGTCGTCCATGAGGAATGGATTCGGACTCAAGTTCTTACACAAGTTCTTTAATCTGCCTTTTCTTCACCTTCAACGAGGTGAATACATGTCTTTATGATAGTGTGTTCTGTGTTTAATTAACCAGCAATTGTCTTGTTCACAGAGACTTTATTGAGGCAGCTCGAATTGAACTGCCATGAAATTCAAGCCACCTGTGATGAATTGGAGTTGCTACAGGAATCCGATGACCAAAACTACGATCGATTTCTTGAGGCGGTCACAACACGCCGTCGTCAGATTGCCGACCAGCTGTCTTCAGTTGTTTTGCCGAACGGAGAAGCGAGTGTGAGTGGGCCACCAAGAAGTATTTCGATGCCGGCGAACATCGCTCAGAGGCTGGCAGCTCCATCGACTGACATCATTAAACCGTCACCGAGCATTGTAATTGGTGCAAAGAATCCGTTGCCGGCAAAGAATATTCCGAGCAGGAATACATCGTCGACTAATTTGAGTGCTTCAAACACGCAACCGAATCAGACACCAACGTCAACAGTTACTTCTAGTCCCACTCCAGCTAGTAACAAGAATAATTCGCCTGTGAAAAGAGTTGAAGATTTCGTTCCCGATGATGAGCCATCTCAATACAATTCGTTCCTTGAAGAGCCTTCAGAACCCGTCAAGTTGGATGATGTGCCCAAAGAAGAGGAGAGTGACAGGTCAGTGGAACGCACTTTTAACGACAGTGATGCGTTTAATGATCATCTAATAATTATCGATTAATAATTTCCATTAGCGATGCCGAAGGAGCCAAGAATCCAATGGTCGCTAATTATCAAGACGAGTTAGATCCCGAAGACGTTTGTGAAGGTGTCGAAACTGAGCAGATAATGGAGTCAGTTATTAGTTGTAGTTATGTACCATCATCATTAACGTCTCCAGCACAAGCAGCCAAGAATACGGAAGCAGAGGTATTGACGAATTCAGAAATACAGCCGCCCAAGTTTGACGGCCTAGAGTTGGAAAACGTGTACGTGGCGAAAAATGGCAAACCCACTTCATCGATTCGTGCCACGATCAGGGTCGATAACTCTCAGATGGGCTCCGAAGCGGGGAAAGCTGGCACGAAGTCGCAACATCACAAACACAAATCGAAGATGAAGGAAAAGTCTAAGTCGAAAAAGAAAGCGAGTAAAAGTGCTGACAATCAGGACGAAAGTGACCAAGATGCGAGAAGATTGGAACAGTTTCTCGGCGAGGAAAACGTGTCGAGGGGTCGTGATTCTGATGCGTACGAGCACTTATGAACATAAATCAACCTAAATATTTCTGCCCAAGTCTAATTAATTGTGTACGTAATTAATTTTCATAACAAATTTTGTGGTTGTTGCAGTCTGTGTCGAGATACTTGCGCAAATCGTAGATGGTGCGTGCGATGCCCGTCCTGCGACCAATTTAATGGTAACACAAATCGGACAAATGACGAGGTACACTCAGTCAAACAAAAAATGATAGTTAGGTATCTCCAAGTAGGC
>JAGGCA010000468.1:0-11477 GCA_022876805.1 Osperalycus tenerphagus | reverse complement strand
AGCCAAGCTGAGCCAAGCCGAGCCACTGATGGCAGGTCGTTGCGACTTGTTTACTTGTTCACACATATAATTGGCGCGATGCGTTCTTATTGGCTCATCATCGTAGGTTACAAGGAACATCACCTGGTTGTCGACAGTCTGTTCCGATTGTCACCGAAAATGGCTCACTGCAAAAGTGCCGCGAGCGAGGCAGGACGCGCTCTGCGGCAGCAAAAGAAGCGCGAGAAGGCTGAGGAAGAGATCAACATCAGGAAGCTGAATATCACAGATGACATGCTTGTCGTACGTGTGACTGGTGCGATTCCGGTCACATTTCAGAGCAAATCGACCAAGGAAGCTTTCGATGTGTCGGTCGGAGAAGGAATTAAGAAGGCAAAGGGTGAATTGAAGAAGTGCTCGTTCCTTCTTAGGCAATCGACGTTCCAGATTGCGCATCCGAACAACGATAAGAGTTTGCAGTCGATGACTCTCCACGACCTGTACAACCATCTGGAGCCTGATGATGCGAGCGAATTCGAGGACTTGGACAATGTTCCGGCTAATTTGAGAAAGAAGATGTTCGATAAGATACGCAAGAAGAAGCAGTCACAAAAAGAGCCTCTCATTTTCACTTTGAAGACCGAAGCACATTCCGTCGACGAAACGCAAGTTGAAACTATTCCGCTACCAGATGATGGCCAAATAGTGAATTACGTGCAGAAGATCGACTGCGCTCTGCTTTTGCCAGTTCAACAAGCTGTCGCTTCAATAGCGAGACTTTTCGTCAATGGCATCACCCAGCAATTGGATTTAGCTGAATGCTGTTTGCAACGCTTCTCGGATATCGCAGCCAGGAAGATGCACATTCCTTACCCGTACAACTTCTGGCCGAAGCCCATTTACGATCAATTCATTTCCCTACTATATCCTTCCGCGCTAGATGATAGCCAGTTAGAGCCATATCGAAAAGAAACCCACTTGAAACTTGTACTGCCAATGGACAGACCATTGTTGCGCAAACAGAATCGCTACCGATTTCCTGGTGAGGAAGATCCTGCTGGATATTTGTGCAACACGCACGTCGGTCTGAGTGGCTCAGGCTTGAAAGGTGGCCACCAGTACATCGTCTACGGCACATATACGTATCACCACTACATGCAAGATCGATTCAATGATAGTGGATGGGGCTGCGCCTACAGATCGCTGCAGACTGTGGTCTCCTGGTTTCGGCATCAAGGTTACATCGACAAACCAATTCCATCGCACAAGGAAATCCAGCAAGCACTTGTCGATGTTGGCGACAAAGAGCCTTCTTTTGTCGGTTCTCGTCAGTGGATCGGCTCGCAAGAAGTGAGCTACGTCTTGAATCACCTCTACGACATCACTTCGAAGATCATTTATGTCAGCTCGGGTGCGGAGCTGGCCAATAAGGGCAGGGAATTGGCGCACCACTTCAGCACTCAAGGTACGCCAGTCATGATCGGTGGCGGTGTCTTGGCGCATACCATCATTGGTATCGATTTCAATGAGAATACTGGTGATTTGCGATTCTTGGTGCTTGATCCGCACTACACTGGCAGTGAAGATTTGCAAGTGATTCAAAAGAAGGTAACGGCGATCGACAAGGAAAATTGTGATGCATGAAACTGATGTGTATATCTTTTTAGGGATGGTGCAACTGGAAGCAGTCATCATTTTGGGATAAGAATTCTTTCTACAATTTGTGTATGCCGCAAAGACCTGTCGTGTTTTGATTGAAGACTTTCCGACATAGTTCTCTCCGAATGACCTCTAAACACGACAATTGTTTTGTTGAATGAATTGTGTAGTCTCGTTTAGCAATCGGAAAACTAACATTGCTAATATGCTGCGTAAACTTGTGTTTGTTTGTTATCATCACTTGTCTTGTTGACTCAGTGGCCTACTTTGCGCTCGACTCACGTTGTGTGGATGTCCGAAGTGCACAGGTCGTGCACGTCTCCTGCTCGCTCACATAACTACATTTCTCGAAATCTCATTGCTCTGACGTGAGACCAGCGATAAAGAGAGTTGACACTCGAACAATTCTCGTTATCGGGATCGCGGTCTCGCGAGCAATGCGCTGAATCAGCATCAGGGGACTGACGACGAGAAATTGGTGGTTGTGCGAGATGCGAGCATGCAAACGGCGAGCGAAAGGAAGCGTGAATTGCGTCGAAAAGAGAGGTGAGGACGTGCAGAAATGCGACATAGATGCATTATGTGTGGCAAAGTTAAACTTTGGCATTAAGTAGCTCGTTTAAATAGCACGCTCTATTTTGTCACCGACAGCGACACACTTGCGTAATAGGGTCCAAGCCGCGTGTATGCAGCACCGCCTCATGTCTTCATCCCCGTTCATCACCGACTATGTCCAGTCTCGTCTCTATTAGCGCAGCGCCCAGCTCTGCGAGCTCTGACGGGTATCTCGATTCGTTCGCCGCTCGTTCGCCGCTTATTTATACTGGTATCTGTCTCTTGCAGCGGCAGCAGCGATGATCTCTGCTACGAGTTCCCCGCCTCCGCCGATACGGCATCGATGACCGAGGCCGAAGACACCATCACGCCGGCTCCTCAGTCTCCAATTATGTCGCCCAAGCTCTTCGGCTCCAGACAGAAACGCGAGCGGACGCGGTCTATGTCCAAGTCGGTGACATCCGGCAAGAACGACACTGTTCTGAGGACGCGACAGAGGACCATCTACACGGCTGGCAGACCTCCGTGGTACGATGCGCACGGACAGCTAGTGGAGCCGTTTATCATTGGCATCTGCGGAGGAAGCGCTTCCGGCAAGACGACCGTCTCCAGAAAGATAATCGAAGATCTGGACGTACCCTGGGTGACACTACTCACCATGGACTCCTTCTACAAGGTACTTGATCGCTCGTGCCATCTTACTGGTCTGATGGCCTGTTTGTGCAGGTACTCAACGAGGAAAACCACAAACTTGCCGATCAAAATGAGTACAACTTCGACCATCCGGATGCATTTGACTTTGACTTGCTCATCTCGACTCTCCGCAAACTGAAGGAAGGCAAGAGAGTGGACGTACCCATCTACAACTTTGTAACGCACTCGCGCGAAAAGAGAACGGTAACTCAACTGACTTGGTGGCCGTTGACATGGAGGTCACAATTTGCTGTTTATTTAGAAAACGATGTACGGTGCAAACGTAATCATTTGCGAAGGCATTCTGCTCTTCAGCAGCAAGAAACTTGCTGACATGATGGACATGAAAGTGTTTATCGATACGGACTCAGACATTAGGCTCTGTAGACGCTTGAGAAGAGATATCACAGAGCGGGCCCGCGACTTGGAAGGTGTTTTAAAGCAGTACAACAAGTTCGTCAAACCTGCCTTCGACCACTATATTGCACCTTCGATGATTTACGCAGACCTGATCGTTCCGCGAGGAGGGGAGAATGAAGTCGCCATAAACTTGATCGTGCAGCATGTCCACACTCAACTGCAATCCAGAGGACTTAAATTACGGTGTGTCTACGTCAAAGCAAATGTAATTTGATCTTACTGATGTTACTGTCATTGTGCACACAGATCAAAGTTGGTCAAGTGTCACGTCGATCAGCCCATCCCGGAGACTCTGAGGATTTTGCCATCGACTCCTCAAATTCGAGGCATTCACACGTTCATTAGGAACTGCGAAACAAGCCGGGATGAGTTCATATTTTATTCGAAGCGCCTAATGAGACTGTTGATCGAATACGCGCTATCGCTACTGCCATTCAAAGTACGATCGCTCTCCTTTCCCTCCATTCAACCTCATGGTTTGTTTCATTAATCGTTACAGGATGTCATCGTCGACACCCCGCAAGGTGTGAAATACGCCGGTAAGAGATGCGACTGTCGCAAGATATGCGGAGTGTCCATTCTGAGGGCTGGTGAAACTATGGAACAAGCTCTGTGCGATGTCCTCAAAGACGTGCGGCTCGGAAAGATTCTGATCCAGACCAACCAAGAAACTGGAGAGCCGGAGGTGAGTGCACATACCCGAAAGTGGTGCTGGTAAAATAATCGCTAACTCTGCAGTTATACTACCTCCGACTCCCAAAAGACATAAAAGACTATCGGGTCATGTTGATGGACGCCACGGTGGCCACAGGAGCCGCTGCCATGATGGCCATTCGGGTGCTGCTCGACCACGACGTTCCTGAAGAGAACATCCTGTTGTGCTCGCTGTTGATGGCCATGTCGGGTGTGCACACGGTTGCGTACGCATTTCCCAAGGTGCAGATTGTGACGACGGCCGTCGATCCAGAGGTGAACGACAAGTTTTATATTTTGCCTGGTATCGGGAACTTCGGTGACCGATTCTTTGGAACGGAAGCTATACACAGCTAATGGGAGCAAGAAGCAATTAATGGTGCACACCATACACAACACGACTATTGGCAAGTAGTTGTAACGTCAATCATGTTGGCCAAATTTTACCTAACAGATGTACAGAGTAGTAGTTGGTTGTTACCTTTACATGCATCAAGTACTTAACATTTATATGGAGTTTCTTACTAGTCAATATTTATTGGCTCAATGAAATTGGAACAGTACTCAAGTCGAAGCCACGACAACATTCATGTATTGATGTATACCTTATGATGAAATGCGTAAAGCGCATCTTTACACAATCAGCGTTGACGTCTCACTTCTTGTTTCTCGGACGCAACTCCTCGAAACACGGATGTAAGAAAATATAATTCTTCTTTTGTGGGTTATAAAACTCGTGTCCCTTCGACCAATCGTAGCTCACTGCGTACGCGAAGATCTCGCCGCGCGCGTTGAAACAGCATCTGGTGATTGGCTGTTCCAACTGCTCAGATGTCTTCAGCTTGGTGCGCGCGTCCTTGTCCCAGAAACTGAAACGCCCATCCGAACCGACAGTGGCCAGTGTGCCGTGCTGCGGGTGGAAGGCGATGTCGTTGACGGCGAAGATGTCCTGAAACCCGTTGCTGGTGCCATTCGAGCGGTGACACTTGAACGTGAAATTGTCCTTCGGATTTTGCGGGTTAACGTACTGAATGGCAACACGACCCTCAACACTTCCCAGTGCGAATCCATGCGGCTTGTTGTTCTTGTCTAAGAAGATGGAGACGCATCTGTGCTGATACTTAAGTGGAGATTCGATCGGCTTGAACTCTTTGGGCGACGGTTCGAGTTGGTAAACGATGATGCCCCGGTTTGCCGTGCCCACGACGGCCATCGGGTAGAAGACATCCGCGCAGAAACATCGCTCAGGCAACTGCAGTGTCAGCATGGGTTGTTGCGTTCGCGTGTCCCAGAACTGCAACAGAGCCGATATGGTGACTGATCGATGCACTCAACGACAGTGAGGCCAAGTGCAAACCTACTTTGAGAGTCTTGTCCCAGCTTCCAGTCATGACGCACGAGTAGCTGGGCGCCTTGATCCAGTGAACAGTCTTGACGGGTGCCTCGTGTTGGGCCACCTGAATCGCTTGATTGCTGTTCAGATCCCACATCTTAACGGTCTTATCGCACGACGCCGTGAACACCTTTGTGCCGTCCTGCAAGGAACAAGACCGACAGAGACGGGAATAACGAATAACCAGTAAGGAAAGTGTACTACTTACGTCACTCCAAGCGACATCGAGAACGGGTCCCTGGTGTGTCTGTTGGGCCTTCGGAATGCTCTGCCAGTTACCGGCCTGAAATAGCATTAAATATTTGGTGTAAATGCTGTTCTGTATGATGACATGCACACTAACCGGGTCCTTGCCAATTTCCCAGCATCGAACTTGGTTGTCCCAACTGCCAGCGATGAGGAAGTTCTGCGCCAGAGTGGCCGGACTGAAAGCCATGCTCGAGATGGAGTCGTCCGGCGGCGAGACCACTTCGGCGTCCTTCATCGGGTTGTGAGTCATCATCAGTCCTGGTGGCTGTGACAGACCCATCGTCGACCCGAACATGGTCGACGATGTGCCGGGCGGCGAGCCGAACATCTGCTGAGGGCTGGTCTGCTGCTGGTGACCAAACATTTGCCAGGACATTCGGGCTGCTCACCAGTTCCACAATCAAGCTAAGGGTCGCGGTGTCCAATTTACCGAATGTGAAACTGGCAACAGATGAATAGAAGGAACGATGAGAAGAGAAACGAATGAAAGAAGAATCGGTTGAAAACGTGCGAATTGCGAAATGCTGATCATCATCGACCTTCGTACTCTCTACAGTCGACCAGGATGGGTTCACTCATGAAGCTGTCATAACTCGGTCCCCGATGTCCGATACTCGATCGCCGACCGCGTCCCCGAGTTCTTCAGTCCAGTCTTCGCCTGGCAAGCACCACCACAACGTTGAGCTGTTCTCTATTCTCGAGGGTGCCCTTCGTCAACTCGATATTAACGTCACTCGGTTAGTGTCCTTGTCGTCGATACTCTAAATTTTATTTCACATTTAATTTAATTTAATGTTCAATTTTAATTTCAATGTCAGTGTCAGTGCCTCTCAGATCGCGTTAGACACTGAACTCGACGCCCTGCTCGCCGTCCTCAAACAGACCAGAACCAGTAACGAGTTGACCGCCGCCATCGAGGAGAAGTCCAAGAAGCTGGTCGCTCTCAAGAGGAGGCTGACATTGATTCACACAATCCTGCAGAACGCCAACGACAGATGCAGGAAGATCTCCTCTGGTCGATTGTAGGGCAGACAAGAACTAGCCGCAAACCGAATCGGCGACCGATGACACTGATTCGGACTCGCGACTAAGCCATTTACTTTGAGTAAGTAGAGTCCGCAAACTTGCGGATTACTCCATCTCAACAAACAAATGCCTGCCAGTGTTGTCCCGAATCACTAAAGTGACATGAAGTCATAATAAACGCATGATTGACGCCCCTTAATTGTTAACCTCGTGCATTCACACATAGTTAATTATACTGAATTGTTCATCTAGAATTCTAGCGTCCAATATTGGAAATGCTACAAGCGAAGCGAATTTGCAAGTACGGCAAGGACTGCTACAGGAAAAATCCTGTGCACTTTGAAGAGTTCGACCATCCTCCTGACCACAAGAGGCCAACTGACAGTGATAGTGATAATGACCGAAACGACGCGAACACGGCTGATAGTGAAGGAGAGCCGAGATCGAAGAGACGAAAGACCGGGAGTGAGAGAGACGCGATGAGAGACTCAAACGCAGCATCATCTTCGTCTTCACCACCATCTCCATTTCCATCGAGCGAGCCATTGAATGTGTACTTGTCCAAGGTGTGCGGCATCGCTGATGTGTACAACCAATTCCTTTGCATCGACATCAGTGAAATTCTCTCTCCTCACTTTGGCCGTCTGAAGGAGAGCGCACAGTTCAATTACATGTTTGAAGTCGACTGGCTCGTCTCGCAGTACGCACCACCGTTCCGAGACCTTCCTCTTCTGCTGGTGCATGGAGATAAGCGCGAAACGGTGAAGGTTATTCGTCAGCAAGTGGCCATTCACCCGCATATCCGGCTGTGCGGGGCGCATCTCGTCGATGCTTTCGGCACGCACCATACCAAAATGATGTTACTCCACTACGAAGAAGGTCTCAGAGTGGTGGTGCATACAGCCAACTTGATCAGGCACGACTGGTACCAGAAGACACAAGGAGTATGGATGTCGCCTATGTTCAAACGACGCGTCAACCTCAACACGCCATTCGCTGATGTATCAGCCACCGGATTCCAACGCGATCTCATCGAGTACCTTAATTCATACCACGCTGCTGAAATCGAGTATTGGTGCAACATCATTAAGCGTTATGACATGTCATCGGCGAACGTTTTCTTCGTAGCTTCTTCTCCTGGAAGGCACGTTGGTGATGATAAAAATAAGTTTGGGCACATGAAGTTGCGCACGGTACTCACTTCTTGCGGCCCGTCCACTCAGGACGTCAACGAGACGTGGCCAGTGATCGGACAGTTCTCTAGCATTGGGCTATTGGGTACTCAGGCGGGCTTGTGGCTCCGTGGTCAGTGGCTCGCTAGTCTGTCGAGCACGAGCGGACCCGGCAAAGTGTTAGCGAGTGTCCGCACTCCGCTCAAGTTGATCTTCCCATCTGTCGAAGATGTGCGACTGAGGTGAGCACGATTGGTGTTTGGCACCGCTATAAGTTGTTTCTTACGGCCTCTATCTCCGTTTCCACAACAGCCTTGAGGGTTACCAAGCGGGAGCATCGTTGCCATACAGCATCAAGACGGCAAACAAGCAGCAGTACTTGAAGGCGTTCTTGCACAGTTGGCGCAGCGAATTGAAGGGTCGCACATTGGCCATGCCCCACATCAAGATGTACTGTCGAGTGTCGCCTACGTTCGATAAATTGAGTTGGGTCCTGCTGACAAGCGCTAACCTGTCGAAAGCAGCGTGGGGCTGTCTAGAGAAGAATGAAACACAGCTCAACATCAGGTCATATGAGGCTGGCGTCCTGTTTATTCCCAAGTTTTTTGTATGTCACGTTGTTGTTGTCAATATAACAGCAATTTGAATGTGTTTTTGTTACGTTAGGGAGAACAGAAAGTGTTCAACATATCACAAGGATTGTACGTGGATGGAGATGGTCGCAGCCAACCATTTTCTTTCCCGCTGCCATTTGATGTGCCTCTAACTCGATACACTCTTCAAGATGAACCGTGGATGTGGGACGTGCGACGTTCTCAACCGGACCGTCTCGGCAACACGTGGAACCCTAAGAGTGGCGAGTAATTCGAATCACCAGCCCATTATGATTAATGCACTCATTCTGGTAGTTTATCTAGTTTATCGTCTGAAACTATAATTATTTTAATGAATTCGCTATTATGTATTCGTTGTTGCGCTGTCACTACAAACAGCAACCGTTTGTTGTCAGATATGAAATGTAGTCGTTTATTTATGGCACTTTTCACGACGTTCAGCCAACACACACATGAAGCTCATCAGCTCGGTCATCGCAAGTGACTAGACAAACGGAAAGCAACAAGGGTACAAGAGTCACGCGGAATGTGTCATAAAGTAACGAGTGCGGTACAAATAAAATGCGAAGAATACGGTACGAACATAAATCATAAATAGGAACGTGGTTTGGAGATGCCAGCGATGAGACAAAGCAAATCAAACTTGCAACACGAGGCCAGCAGCAGAAACATTGTCACCGCCTTGAAAAAGAAGAGACGATCTGTATTAGTTTGGGATGGGATCTAATTTTGATTTGAGTACCTCCTCCGGTCTGGAGCACTTTGGTGCAGACGAGCACGGGCGCCACACAAATCTCGATATGATGTCTGTCTGGCGTTTGACTTTCCTGCCAGCACACGACTGGGTGATTGACATTGAAGGGAATGCGCCGTTTGATGAGCCCGTTGTTGCGGGTCGTTGTAAAAGACGAGTCCATGATCAGCTAAATTATAGAAAAATGTGTTTTGGCATAAATCGGCGCGAAAACTATGTAATTATTATTACCTTCGCCTTGGCGGTGTCGATGTGATCCGATCCGCAGGTGTGCCGGTGAGCGGTCAGCGCCGCTTTCACGGCCGCTGTCAGCGAGTTCTGTATAAAACAATATTTGGTGAGTAAATCACCATCTCAAGAACCATACTTTTAACTTCTAAACAAACCTTCCACTCGGAGTTGGTTCGGATGAGAATCGCTTGGAATGCGAGTGTGTGCACGTGCACGCGACTGATTCGGCCGTGCGACTGTGAGTACAGTAAGTTGTAGACGTCACGCATTTCGTCGAGCGTGGACGCGACACGCGGGTATGAGTCCGACACGAGTGTGACATTGCCATGAGCGAGCATGTTGAGCAAATTGGGCAATTCCTGTTCGTTCATGCCTAACGAATCGATGGTCGGTAGCAGTAATTGCACGATGTCGTTGAGAAGCGCTTCCTCTGTGAACGAGGCCATCTCGAAGTGAACTTTGGCTTGCAATTTGCTTAATAAATTCGACAATTTTTGCAATCGTTTGCGACGCGCGGCGATTGCGGACGGAAAGTGATCCATCATCTGGAGACCACCAATCACGACTAGCTCTGCGTTGAACTTCACCAAGTCCTTCTCGAAGTTCTCCATCGACGAGATGAGCGGGTTGGTGGCGTCGTTGTGAACGATGAACCTGTTGGCCCGCGGCGCGACGAACTGGTCCCAAACTTCACCAGCGGGATACTCGAGCAACAGATGAATGTCATCCACTTCGGTTAATGGTCCTGACAGGATCACCTCAGAAGGTAACAGTTTGCGCAAGGACTCGGACATCTGGGCACCCAGAAGCACCTCTGCACATCCTTCCTTAGGAAGCGAAAAAGATAAATGGCATCGAGTTACTAATAGTGAGTTGGGAGCCGTAACTGCTCAGACACGAAGCATATGAAAGGCACCTGAATGCCGATAGCAATTTGATGTGCTTCATGTCCGAGCAGTGATGACTCTAACCATATTACTAACTTTAGCAAAACGACTCGCCATGACGGCCGCATTGCCACCAATCGCTCTTCTCATGGAGCCCGTCTTATTAGCCACCCTAACGAGGTCTTCGAAGAGAGATGCGTTGCTGACGTAACGCCTGTGAAGAAGACAGGATGGTGATGATGAGGAAATGAGACGAGACTTCCAACTTACTCAGCAGCAGCACCAGCACTGAAGAAGTAAGCGAACACTCGGAGCAGCTCGTCGCGAGTGGCGACCGGGTTGAAGTGCTCGGCGTGAGACGGGGCAGAATCCCGGTCGAGAAGCACATCGCGACTCGAAACGAAGAGGTCGAGACATGATCCGAAACCGACAGCGATGCGCGTCTGAGGGTTGACGGCGACCCGTTTCTCGATCTTCAGCATGCTGCTCAGTGTGAGCTGGAAAGAGAACCGGAAATTAACAAATAATGGAGAGCATATGGATGGTGAGGAACGCACATCGACACGCTCATTTAAGAGATGCTCGCGTCTGCCTTTCTCGTACCAGAGGCCCAAGAGGGCCACCAGGAGTGCGATCAATCCGACCAGTGACACTTGAACTGATTTAGACATCTCTGGCATGCTCGGTAATGTGTACAGGCTGGTCGATGACGCGCTCAGTACATGTACAGTGAATGATAATGAGGTGATCACATGCAAAGCAGAGCGACAATCACAATCGTAATCTACACATATACAAATTATTCATCTTCGATAAGGAACAGAACAGCAATTGACGAGTTCGACTGCACAACGACCACGTTGACGATCAGATGATCGACGTGGCGTCGATGACAACATCACCAGAGAACAGTTTGACGGATCTGTGATGGGCAACATGAACGGACTGCGCCATACCAAACCTACCAATCTCGAACAGCTGATAAATGAATACTGACGGGTATTTATTCGATTATATCGATATGAACGATTTCAAATTTACGTCACGCGCGGCTAGAGCTGTGCGCCGACAAATTTCGACAGCGGCGGCGGCGACGAGCGGAAAACTGCCGGCGATCGACGGCGCGCCGGCGCGTAAAAATTGACGGCGGCG